>ML828022.1:0-15198 GCA_009831015.1 Picea engelmannii | reverse complement strand
GAGTTGAAGTCCCGAAATCTTTGCATCAGGATTCACGAAATCGCGAAGTCCGAAATCTCGATGGAATAAAGAGTTGTTGAAAAGTCAACCTTGCGAGCGCATCGGAGTTTCAGTAATTCAGGTTTTGGGGGTCTAAGAAACAAGGTGCTTGACCACCAGATTCGCGAAATCACGAAGTCCAATCTCCCGAAGCGCGAAGGGAGATTCCACGAGGTTTTGTTGTGGGTGTAGATTTATCAGAAGAGAAATAGAAGAGCCAATTGTTGAGAGCTCTTCGGGCCAGTCGAGAGGAAAGATCCTGTGTGCGTGGACTTCCGACCTGCGGGTTGGGAGGGTTGCGTCATCTTTGGTATCAGAGCACAGAAAGGTTCTTTGCTTTCTATAGTAGGGAAAAGAAGTTTCACCATGCCGCCGAGAAGAAGGGACAGACAAACACCCGATCCGCCAGAGGAGAGGGAAATGCCAAGAAGAAGGGGTAGGCAGATGCCTGATCCAGCCATAGAAAGAGAAATACATGACTTACGCACCAGACTTGAGGACATGGAGACAGCACAGAGGGGTATAGTGGGTGTTGGGGATCTTAGTGATTCCGAAAGTGAAAATGAAGTTGAACATGAAGGGGAAGAAGTTGCAGCCGAAGATGAGCAATTGAACGCCTGATTAGGGCTATCGCAAGAATGGGTACAAGAGCCAAAATGGATATTCCAGTTTATGAGGGAAATCTGGATGTAGAGGAGCTTCTAGACTGGATTAGAGCTCTGGACACATATTTTGACTATGAAGATGTCGAAGAAGACAAGAAGGTCAAACATGTTGTCACAAGATTAAAAGGACATGCAACATTGTGGTGGGATGAGCTACAAGCTGACAGACGCTGCAAAGGCAAGCAGAAAATTAAAAGTTGGGATAGGATGATCACAAAGATGAAGGCGAAATTCATTCCCAGGGATTACCAAATTACTCTGTTTCGAAGGATGCAAAATTTGAGATAGAAGCTAATGGCAGTGAAGGAATACACTAAAGAGTTCTACAGGTTGAACATCAGGGCAGGTCATTGGGAAAGCGATGATGAAAAAGTTGATAGGTATATGAATGGTCTGAGATACAACATTCAAGATGAGATGAGCATGATGACCATCCGAATGATGGAAGAAGCTTATCAGATGGCTCTAAGAGTTGAAGAGAAGTTGAGCCGAAAGCAAGGTCAAAGAGGCCGAGGCAGAAGTCAGCCCAAAGGCAAATCACTTGCCCAGGATAGAAATCAGAAGCCTAAGGAAGAATGGAAGAAACCTCAACCTCAGACTGAGAGGGGTGGAAGTTCGCAGAGAGGGCAGCATACTGAGCATAAAGGTCAGTATGCTGACGCAAACATTTTTCCTCATACCAGAGGTAGAGGAAGAGGAAGAGGTGGAGTGATAACATGCTTCACGTGCGGAAAGTTCGAACACAAGTCTTATGAATATCCAGACAAGAAGAAAGAGGAAGGAGGTGAGACTCAGATCGCCGAAGCACAGAGACAGAATGTTGAGGTAGAAGATGCTGAAGGTGGAAGATCATTGATGATGCGAAAAGCTCTTTTGACGCCAGAGAAGGAGGTGGAGAGTTCAGTCCAAAGAAACAAACTTTTTCGGACTGCTTGCAAGACCAAGGACAGGGTATGCAAGGTCATTGTGGACAGTGGTAGAACGGATAATCTCGTTTCAACAGAGATGGTGGAGAAACTGGAGCTGGAGACGATTGATCATCCAAGCCCATACAGAGTTTCATGGCTACAAAAAGGACATCAGGTAACTGTCATTAAACAGTGTTTAGTTAATTTTAAGATAGGAGGATATAACGATAAGATACTATGTGATGTTATTCCTATGGATGTTTGTCATCTATTGCTGGGTAGACCATGGCAATATGACAGGAATGTGATTCATGACGGGAGAATGAACATATACACCCTATAGAAGAATGGGAGGACTCACATGTTGCTTCCAATCAAAGATAAGGAGGTGAAACCTGAAGTAAGCAACACTGTACTTCTCATGAGTGGGAAGGAACTTCTTACAGAGATTAAGAAGAAGGAGGAACCGCAATTCATTGTGGTTAGGAAACGAAGATTGTTTTGACCAGCACAAGGGTAGATGATTTATCGGAAGAGGTTCAGGAACTGTTGGAAGAGTTCGCTGACATAGTAGTGGATGAACTACCTCGTTCGTTGCCACCGATCAGAAGTGTGAGTCATCACATTGACCTCATACCAGGAGCTAGTTTTCCAAACAAAGCAGCGTACAGATTGACGCTGCAGGAGAATGAAGAGGTCAAAAGACAAGTCCAAGATTTGTTGGACAAAGGTTTGGTCAGAGAAAGCTTGACTCTGTGTGTTGTACCGACGGTACTCAGTCCGAAGAAAGACGAAGGCTAGAGGATGTGTACTGACTCGAGAGCGATCAAAAAAATAACCATCAGGTACAGATTTCCATTGCTAAGGATGGATGATCTGATGGATTGCTTGAGTGGGGCCAAATTTTTTTCGAAGATTGATTTAAAAAGTGGTTATCACCAAATCTGCATGAGGGAAGGTGACGAATGGAAGATAGCATTCAAAACCAATGAAGGGTTATACGAATGGCTTGTCATGTCGTTTGGTTTAACAAATGCGCCAAGTAATTTCATGAGATTGATGAATGAAGTCCTGAAGGATTTCATCGAAAAATTTGTCATTGTGTACCTTGATGATATATTGATTTTCAGTAAAACAAAAGCTGAACATCTGAAACATTTGGCTACAATAATGAAGAGGTTACAACAGGAGAAGTTGTTGATAAACATGAAAAATCCTCGTTCATGAAGATAGAGCTCATTTATTTGGGGTTTGTTATTTCTGCAGATGAGTTGAGGATGGATCCAGATAAGGTGGAGGTAATCAAGAATTGGCCATCACCGAAGAATACCTTTGAGGTGAGAAGTTTTCATGGATTGGCTAGTTTCTACCAAAATTTCATCAGAAATTTCAGTGGAATTAGTGCACCGATGATGGATACAGTGAAAAAAAGACACAAGTCTTTTCACTGGACAGAAGAAGCCGAGAAGAGTTTTAATTTGTTGAAAAGGAATATCACGGAACAACCAATTATGGTGTTGCTTGATTTCCAAAAGACATTTCAAGTGAAATGTGATGCAAGTGGATTTGCAATAGGGGCAGTCTTGAGTCAAGAAGACAGGCCGATAGCATATTTCAACGAGAAGCTGAACGAAGCCAAAGTCAAATACTCCACGTATGACAAGGAGTTTTATGCTATCATTCAGGCATTGAAAAAATGGAGACATTACTTAATTCCCAAGGAGTTTGTCTTATACAGTGATAATCATGCATTGCAATTTGTGACTCAACAGGAAAAGCTGAATCAAAGACATGTAAAATGGGTTGAATATATGGAAAATTTCACTTTTGTGATTAAACATATTTCTGGTACTGCTAACAAAGTTGTTGATGCTTTGAGCAGGAAGTGTTTTCTATTGCAGGAATTCAGGGTCAAAACATTAGGTTTTGATGATCTTAAGGAGATGTATCAAGCTGATCTAGATTTTAAAGAGGCGTACGAAGCAGATGAGAATCCAATTCTCAGGGATAAAAGCCAATGGGCAGAATACATGATCCAAGAAGGATTACTGTTTAAAGGTAATCAGCTTTGTATTCCAAAATGCTCCATGAGGGAGAATTTGTTGAAGGAGAAACACAGTGGAGGATTGGTCGGACACTTCGATCATGATAAGACATTCGCAAAGTTGAATGAGTCATATTTTTGGCCAGGAATGCGAGTAGATGTCAAAAGATTTGTGGACAGATGTAGAATTTGTCAGCATTCGAAGGGAAAGAGACAAAATGCAGGATTTTATCAACCATTGCCCATACCTGAGAGGTCGTGGGATGCAATCAGCATGGACTTCATATTGGGGTTGCCAAGAACACAAAGAGGGTTCGACTCAATATTTGTGGTGGTGGATAGATTTTCCAAGATGGCACACTTCATTCCATGTCAGAAGACCAGTGACGCAACTCACATTGCGAATCTGTTTTTCAAAGAAGTCATTCGACTTCACGGCTTACCAAGAAGCATAGTTTCGGATCAAGACACTAAGTTCGTAGGACACTTTTGGAGGACCTTATGGAAGAAGCTGGGAACCAACTTGTCGTTCAGTTCATCTTATCATCCTCATACGGATGGACAGACAGAAGTGGTGAACAAAAGTCTGGGAGACTTGCTGAGGAGCTTGGTGACAGAACACCACAGCCAGTGGGACAACATATTACCGCAGGCGGAGTTTGCTTATAACGACTCAGTTAACAGAAGCACGGGGCAGAGTCCATTTCAAATTGTCTATGGCATGCAGCCGAGAGGAGTTTCTGAGTTGAGGGATTCAGAACAGATTGCGACTAGGAGCGCTAGTGTAGAATATTTCGCAGAGGCGATGAAGGAACTTCATAGCCAGGTGAAGGAGCGTTTACAGAACTCGAGCCAGGAATATAAGCGGAGAGCAGATCAGCACAGAAGACAGCTTCAATTTGAAGTTGGCGATTTGATCCTCGCACATTTGAGGAAGGAAAGGTTCCCGAGAGGAACCTATAATAAACTGAAAATGAAGAAATCGGACCATGCAAGGTCTTGAAGAAATTTGGGGTGAATGCATATGAGATTGAATTACCTGGTGGGATCGGAATTTCTCCGATATTCAATATCTCATATTTGTACCCATATAAAGTTGAGGAAGCAAAAGCAGTAAATGAACAACCAGAGGTTCAGTGGCGAAAACAGATGCCAGTTGCAAAAAAACCGCAGATGGAGCGCATACTAGACAAAAGGGTCAGCAAGAAGACCAGGCAAAAGCAATACTTTGAGTATTTGGTCAAATAGAAGGGCCATCCAGTTGAAGATGCCAGCTGGGAGAACGAAGCAGAGATCCAGAGGCATGGATAGACCGTGCGCGAGCTCATGGATAGGAGCCCATGAAAATTTTCAAACGAGGGAGTATGATGCAGGAGCATCTCAAGCGAGCCAACACGGAGATAAAAGACAGCTGGAAAAGCACCCAACGCAAATTTTGAAAATATCTTGAAACATTAATGAAGTCATCAAGTGGAGGCACACTTGTATAATGTAAAAGGACCTTCAGCGATTCTCTCTCGTCCATAGTAGATAAAAGGCATTTATAGTAGTTAATGAAGGTAAGTAGAATTGAATTCCTAGATTAGACAATTTTAGGAGTCGGAGGGAAAACGGATATAGACACCCTCACTTGTATTATTGTAATATTAGCAAGAGCATAGAGAAGAGAGCAGAGAGCTGCAGTTAAAAAAAAAACCCACCCATGTACAGAGATCTGAATGAATGCAAAGAGCTTTGACTCAGATTTATGGTGTTGTGATACTCTCTGTGTATGCATATTGAATGCTATGTTTATGGATGTTTATTTTCTGTCATGCAGTTTCTTTTATGCTACGTATGAATGATTTCTTGTTGAATGTTTGAAATCTGAGAGGAAGAGTAAGAAATGAGTTCCAATTGTTTCTCTTTCTGAGTGAGTAAAATTCCTGCAAGGAGTGCAGTGGAGTTTGTCTGCAAGGAGTGCGTTGACAGAAGTCAGAGTTCATCTCTGAAAGCTCAGGAGAGACAACAATTGTTCCCATTTTCACAGAAGTGCAAGTTGAGCACAGGAGTCGTGTGAGGTGTGCGTAGGGCGAGTAGGGGTTCAGGGGTTTGTAACCCGAGGGACTTGTTGAGAGACTGTTGTTGCAGGGAGTGCGTAGAGTCGAAAGGAGTTCAACACTTGAAAGTGTTTGAAGGTCTGCCGCAAGGAGTGCGAGCAGGGGTTTTTCTGAAAGACTCGAAGTCGTGGAAAAATCCCAGAAGGATTCGAGCCTTCGAAGTTGTCGAAGGGAGGCAAGAGGCCAAGTACCTTGAAAAATTGAAAGGAGGCGCAACGACATCATGTTGCAGGAGGACAAGTTCCACAAAGAGAGAGAGAGAGAGAGAGAGAGAGAGAGAGAGATACTTTGTTTAATTTCCGTAGAAGTTCTCAAGGGAAAAGACGGACGATCGGAATTCTCCGTGGAGAATTCGCGAAGTCCCGCGGGCCATCAGATCTCGCGAAGGAGCAGAGGAGTCACGGAGAGTGTTTTCAAAGGTTCAAATTCAGGAGAGGCAGAGCCGTAGATTCAAGCCAACAAGGTCCGTTGGATATTCCCGTGGATTTCCATTTCGGGGTTTCGCGAGTTGAAGTCCTGAAATCTTTGCATCAGGATTCGCGAAATCATGAAGTTCGAAATCCTGATGGAATAAAGAGCTGTTGAAAATTCAACCTTGCGAGCGCATCGGAGTTTCAGTAATTCGGGTTTCGGGGGTCTAAGAAACAAGGCGCTTGACCACCGGATTCGCGAAATCGCGAAGTCCGATCTCCTGAAGCGCGAAGGGATATTCCACGAGGTTTTTTTGCGGGTGTAGATTTCTCGGAAGAGAAATAGAAGAGCCAATTGTTGAGAGCTCTTCGGGCCAGTCGAGAGGAAAGATCCTGTGTGTGTGGACTTCCAACCTGCGGGTTGGGAGGGCTGCGTCACGGGAACACGCAAATAGTCTCCATGTTGTTCACTAATACTTATGTTTTTCTATGCTATTAGGAAATTAAGTGTCTTTGTGAAGTAGGCCACATGTAGGTATAGTTGGAATATCTACTTTTTAGTATGTTGTAAGCTTCTGTGTATAGTCTTAGAGAATTATTTTTGTATTATTGGTTTCTGGAGATTCAATGGTAGTTATCAAGGAAATGCTCGAAAAATCCTCTCCCTTGGGGAGTAAACTAGTTATCGTCATTGCTCAATTAAAAAAGGAAGCTAGGCCCTTCTTCTAAAATCTCCTTTTACCACATCAAAAGGAAACCTCAATGTGGAAGTGGATCAATGGGATAATAAATTCACAAAGCTAAGACAAGGAGTTCAGTTTAAAAATGAGGGGTATGAACATATCTTCATCCCCTAAGTTTTGGTTTAAAAGTCATGTCAAGTATTCATTTGAAACATATGTCATTCACATTAATTATCGCATGACTCAAATTATTTCACATCTTCGTAGTGGCATCTAGACGAGAGAGTTGAGGACATGCCATATCCTTTATAATAGGTGAACCTGTTCTTGGCTCGTGGATCATCTCAAGCCTCGTGGGATAATCGTAGGGTCGTGGATTGAAATTGGGCACACATTTGGTTGTTTCTCTTGAGTGCCTAACCACCTAGTAAGTGTACCTAGTTATGGGCGACTTGTCGATCATTGCACCCAAATTTGGAATGGTTTAAACTTGAATGTGGTGGAGATTAGTGGTTGAGTTCTAGATAAATATTTGGTTTTATCGTTCTATGAGGAAGTGCATTTTAATTCTAGGTTTTGTGCTTCTATTTCCTTGCTCGTCTTGTTCACTATGGTTTCTTCTAGGTCAATCTTGCAAAAGGAAATTAGTGAAGGTGAGGTGTTGGAATAATTTTGGTTTTCATTGTTTTGTGGGATGAGCTTCTAAATTATAGTCTTTGTATGTGTATTTGTGTATTTCCCTTGTTCATTGGGTTGGAACCTTGGTTTGTCTTGCAAAGGAATTTCAGTATAGACAATTGGAATATTGATCTTAGTAAATAACTTGGGCTCTTGTGGTTTTCTATAGAGCTTAGAGACACCATATATGTTCCTTTGGACAAGGTATACATTGCTACTTCAGATTTCCACTTACAGTTTTGTTTTACACATCTGGAAAATATGGAAAATAGGGATGTACTAGAACTTAACACAATTTTGAGAAGGCGTGAGGATTTTATTCAATCCAACAAGGGTTCACTGCTCTTTGTGACTTTAAGAGTCCATGAGAATGAGCATAATTGTATTTCTTAGCATGAAATATCATGAGTTTATTGTTTCAACTAAAGAAGAGGATGTGCATCCTTGAAGCGTAATGAAATATACTTCACAATTTGGTTCTCAATCTCTATAAGGACACTCCATCCACTACTTCAAACAACAGGGCTCCTAAGAATTTGATCCAAGATGGACTCAAATAAGATGAAACAATCCATCAACTGACATATAATGGAAATTGAGAAGAATAACTCCCCTCACATAGATGACATACAAGAAGAAGAAAATATTCTCCATGTTCTTCATTAATACTTATTTTTTTCTATGTTATTAGGCAGTTATGTGTCTTTTTGAAGTAGGCCACATGTAGTTCAACTTGGAACATCTACTTTTTAGTATGTTGTAAGTTTTTTTGTATAGTCTTAGAGAATAATTTTTGTATTATTGGCTTTTGGAGATTCAATGGTAGTTATCAAGGCAATGCTTGAAAAATCCTCCCCCTTGGGAAGTAAACTAGCTATCGTCATTGCTCGATTAAAAAAGGAAGCTAGTACCTTCTTCTAAAATATCCTTTTACCACATCAAAATGGACCTCAATGTGGAAGCAGATCAATGGGATAAGAAATCCACAGAGCTAAGACAAGGAGTTCAATTTTAAAATGAGAGGTATGAACATATATGATCCTGATTTTATGATCAGAACGAAATGAATACAAATTATTATTAAAATATGCTAACATATAACAACAGAGATACAGTAAAATTGGTTTCTATTCAATAAGGAACTAAGTTGAAACTGTAAAATGCAGGGGAAAACAAGCTTGCTGGAATGGTGGTGGCTTGTCTCTGAGAAGAGATGTGATGGTTGCGCTCATTCGCAAGAAGATGATTACAATGAGGCTCTCAAGGCCTTTTTACAATAAACATGAATTCCAAAACCCTATACATCCAAAAACCTAACCCTAGGAGATGAAGCGCCAAAATTCATGTGGGCCCCATTGGGGTAAGCCAGCACATCAACTTCTCGGGGTCGTAACTTTTGCATATGATCTTTGTTTTAGGCACACGATAGCTCGTTGGAAAGGTATATCCAAGGACTACACATTTTCCCATAAAAATATAACTATACCTATAGTCTGACTATGGCGAGCCCTAAAAACATTGTTTAGTGTCTCAAAACGACCCCAGAAGTCGGGGACCCAAAAACTAGGAAAAAACTACCAAACTGGAAAAATACCAAAAATGAACCAGCTGGAATAGGTGGGAGTCCATTGAAATACATATGGATCAATCCTCCCACCTTAGGAAGCAATGGTATCCATTGCGTTGAGTTTCCCCATCAGATGAGGAAATTTCTGCTGAATTTGGCCCCGGGTGAGCCATTTTCCTTGGTGCATGAGTTTCCCTGCTTTGACAACCCGATAAAGTTGGATCCTTTGTTGTTGAGTTCCCTTGACCTGCATGTCCACAATCTTATCGTTGGATTCCTATTGCATGCGTTCAGGGTTGATCTCTCTTGGTGTCAATTGTTCTGATATCTCTGAAGTGTCCAATAATGGTGGGAAGTATGGCCGAAGTAGAGCCACGTTGAATATCGAGTGCAGGTCGAGGAAAGGAGGAATGTTGAGCTCAAAAGCATTGTCACCCACAGCCTGAGTGATGGTGTAAGGTCCATAACGGAGTGGGCGAAGCTTCCGATGGGGCCCTGTAAGGCGTTCTTTCTGCAACTGCAACCACACTTTATCTCCAACCTTAAACTTGTGTGGCACCCAATGTTGATCATGGCACTGCTTGTACTTGTCATTGGACTTCTGTAAAATCTCCTGAACCTGCTGGAGGATGTTTTGGATCCACTCAATGAATTGGGTGGCTTTGTCAGCTTCAGTTGGAGCAGGGGATGAGTCGGTCGAGGTGGCGACAAGGGGTAGTGCAACATCCATGGGGCCTAATGGCTGGAATCCCAACCCCACCTGAAAGGGGCTTTGGATGGTTGAGCTATGTAGTACTTAGTTTTAGATATGTTGAACATAGGGAAGACTCTCATCCCATGTGTGGGGGTGCTTGGAATTGTACATGCGCAGGATATGCACGATCATCTGATTAACGACCTCAGTTTGGCCATCTGTCTGGGGGTGGAAGGCAGTGGATTTGGTGAGCTTGGTGTCTAGCAATGACCAGAAGCTCGAATAGAATGTGTTGAGGAACCGATTGTCCATATATGAGACAATGGTTTGTGGGATTCCAAAATGTACCCATACTCGTTCAAACAAGAGCTTAGCAGTGGCTTATGTTGTGATGCTTTTCTTGCAGGCGGCCATAATCGTCATCTTGGAAAAGAGAACAACAACCACAAAAACACAGTCATTTCCCCTCTTGGTAGACAGAAGGCCCGACATTTAGTCCATTGAGATGGATTCCCTTTGCATGTCAGGAGTAGGAAGGGGGGTGTACAGACCCTATTTCTTAGTGGTCGGTTTGGCAATAGCGCAGGCAGTGCAGGACCTGGCATACTTACCGACATCCTGTTGAAGTTTCAGACAGTAGAAATGTTTATGCAACATTGCCACTGTATTTTCGACGCCGAAGTGTCCTACCACCTAGCTGTAGTGGGATTCCCAAATTAGCTTCGCTCGTTTGCTTGAGGGAACACAGAGATGGACCAGATGGCACAACAACCCGTCCTGAAGATGGAAATTAGCGACACCTGAGTTTGCGCCCAACATTTGGTAGGTAGTGGTGAAGTCAGGGTATGTATCATAGAGGTGGGGCCATCCGGAGGTCTTATGGCTGCAAGAGTCTATCAGTGTGGTGAGTGTCGCGATTGGAGGTCGACTGAGGCAATCAACGACTCGATTGGTACTTCATGTTTTATACTTGATGTTGAGGTGGAACTGTTGCAAGTATGTGGACCACTTCTGATGGTGGTAATTTTTCAATTTTCCTTGTGTCTCCATGAACTGCAGAGGCTTATGATCAATGGATGATTGTCTCCTTCCCAAGAATGTAATGTCTCCACTGGCGACAGGCTTGCACAATGGAGTGCATTTATTTGTCGTAAGTAGGGTACTTATGGACAACATCTGATAACGTCTCATTATGATAGGACACCGGATGGCCATGCTGAGTAATAACGATGCCCACATCATAGTCTGAAGCATATGTCTCGATCTCAAAGGGTTGTTGCAGGTCCGGTAATGAAAGTATTGGGGTTGAGCATAAGCACTGCTTCAAATCATCGAATTGTTGTTGGGACAGACCCCACACAAATTTTTCCTTACCACTACCCCTGTTTACTTGGCAGAGGGCCCATTCAATATGGGAGAATCCCAACATGAACCTGCAATAGAAATTAGCCAGGCCCAAGAATCTCTGAAGCTTAGTGAGTGTGATCAAGGATGGGAAATCACGAATGACATGGATCTTGCCTAGATCCACATGCACACCATGTTGATCAATGATGTAGCCTAGGTAATGGACCCTGAAGGAGAATTTTTCCAAGTTGGCATATAGCTTGTGTTGTCGTAGGGTGTGAAAAACCTATTGAATATGTTGCAAGTGTTCTGCCCAAGTCCTTTTGTAGATGAGGATGTCATCTAGATACACCACTACAAAAGTATTGATGAAAGGTCGCAGGATATCGTCCATCACCCGCATGAAAGTTTTTGGAGCATTTTTCAAACCAAAGGGCATGACCAACCATTCAAAAAGACCTTCTTTTGACTCGAGGTTGTCTTCCATACTTATGTCTATTCTATTGGGACCTGGTGGTAGCCAGACTTCATATCAATCTTACTGAAGTATTTTCCCCCCGTGAGCTAATCAAGGAGGTCGTCGATTTGGGGAATCGAGAATGGTTCCATACTGTGATTTTATTCAAGGCCCGGTAATCAATGCATTATGGCCAGGTCCTGTCTTTCTTCTGCACCAGCACAATTGGGTTCCCACAAGGCGATGAGCTAGGACATATGTTCCCCTTGTGGAGTAGTTATTGGATCTGTCGCTTGATATCCTCATCCTCTAACAGAGAGTGATGGTAGATTGGCCCATTGGGTAGCGGTGCGTCAGGGGTCAGATCGATGGGATGTTTGACCTGATAGTGCAAAGGTACCCCGGTAGGTGAGGAGAATATATCTGATAATTCTTCCACGAACTTATCCACTTGCTTCTGTTGCATGGAGAGGTCGATCACGGAGGCCCTAGACGTGGCTGCGATCTTTCGCTCAATGTGAGAGTGAATCATGAAGAAGAAAAACTTCCCGGTCTGAGAGTTGACCTTCCTACATTGCTTAGTAGAGATCAAGGAAATAACACTAGGTGGGAATGCCTCAAGTATCCTGTACAATTTACTGTTCAAAGTAATAATAACACTGTGAGGCCTAGATTCATATACAGCATGACATTCCATAAATAAGGTTGGCCCAAAATAACATTACAAACTTCGAGAGGAAAAAGATCACATAATACCTCGTCTTTGAAGTTCTTGATGTCATACGACAAGCGATACTGTTGCCTAACACATAGATCACTTCCTTGGCGGAGCCATCCAATGGTGTAGGGTTACAGGTGTGGTGTTGTCGGCAGGGCTAGATGCTTGAAGACCTCTGCTGAGATGAGGTTCTTCTGAATACTGCTATCCATGATGAAGTGCAGTGGGGTGCCTTTCACCCACATCTATGAATGAAAAAGGCGCTCGCCTTCCTCTAGCTCGTCTGGTTCACCACGATGGAGCTTGGTGGTAGCAATGGTGGCACTAGGTTCTACGTCGATGATCTGTCTCCTCCTTTCTGGTTCTGAATCAGAGTCAAAACCTGTATCTGATTCAGAGGCTTTCACCTCCATCACCAATGACTACTTTGAGTGGCAATCAACAGTGTTATGCCAAGGGATCTTATGGAAATCACACCACTTCTCAATATCTTTCTTTGTATTTTTGGTGTCCTTCTTTGCTTGCGGCTTGGACTGGTTGTTCTGAGGTTGTCCATATTTTCTTTGTCCTTTGTTCTACGGGTTGGGGCCACCCTTTCCTGGATTTTGTTGTGAGGGGTTCCCAGGCCCAAATTGTCGTGTCTTTTGTTTGATCTTCTACTCGATTTTAACGACATATCGATAGGTTGTTCTCAAGGATGAGATGTCCAGAAACTCCATTTCGGCCTCGATGTATCTATGCAGAGCACCATGATACTTGAGCACCAAATGTCGCTCAGAATCTTTGATACCCAGCTTGGTGCACAAGGTATGGAAGATATTTGTGAACTCTGGCACAACTTGGTCTCTTTCATTCCGAAATGTGGTCCATTTTGTATACAGGTCATCATAACTTCCGACAGGATAGCATTGTTCCTTAACAACATCCCTGAAGGACTCACAGGTGATCGCGACTGTAAATAATGAGGGTTACTATGTTTCCTTTTTCTCACATAAAGTCTCCCACAAATATTTGACATGGGGAACGACTTTGAGGAGTGCAAAAGTGATATTTTCTCTATTCGAAAAGTTATAGACATAAAAATACCCTTTTAGCATATTCAACCATTTGTCTACAGCGTCTGCGTTTATCTGACCTTCAAATATAGGAATATCAAAGTTGATTTGTACCTTGAAGGGGACAACACTTCTGCTTGAGGGAGATGCGTCGCATGTTGGTAGTCGTCGAAGGATTTGCACAAAACTATCCATCATCTCGTCCATCTGTTGCATGAGGGCTTCCTCGAGAAACATTTTGAAAGGATCTCATGTCCCGCCGTCTTTCTTTTCGCCTGCCATGAGAGGTCGCTTGGGCATGCGAGAGATTTTATCCTCGAGGGAAACAAGCTCAAGACCCAATTCTTTGTACCTTGACCTCGTCAAGGACATGCATTAAAAACAACCAGGAGCAGACCACTCTAATACCACTAATCCATATTTTATGAGAAGAATGAAATGAATACAAATTATTATTAAAAGATGCTAACATAGAATAACAAAGATATAGTAAAACTGGTTTCTATTCAATAAGGAAATAAGATGAAACTATAAAATGCAGTGGAAAACAAGCTTGTTGGAATGGTGGTGGCTTATCTCTGAAAAGAGATGTGATGATTGTGCTCATTCGCAAGAAGATGATTACAGTGAGGCTCTCAAGGAATTTTTACAATAAGCATGAATGTCAAAACCCTATACATCCAAAAACCTAACCCTAGGAGATGAAGTGCCAAAAGTCATGTGGGCCCTGTTGGGGTAAGCTAGTACATCAACTTCTCGGGGTCGTAACTTTTGCATACAATCTTTGTTTTAGGTGCACGATAGCCTATTGGAAAGGTCTATCTGAGGACTACACATTTTACCGTCAAAATATGAATCTTTCTACAGTCTAACTGTGGAGATCCCTAAAAACATTGTTTAGGGCTTCAAAACGACCCCGGAAGTCGTGGACCCGAAAACTAGGAAAAAACTGCCAAAAATGAACCAGTTGGAATAGGTGGGAGGCCACCAAAATCCATCTGGATAAATATATCCATCCTCTAAGTTTTGGTTTGAAAGTCATGTCAAGTATTGGTTTGAAACATATGTCATTCACATTAATTATTGCATAACTCAAATTCTTTCACATCTCCATAGTGGCATCTAGAAGGGAGAGCTAAGGACTTTCCATATCCTCTATAACATGTGAACCTCTTCTTGGCTCGTGGATATTGAATGACTCAATTTTGATAAGATCAAGCCTCGTGGAATAATGGTAGGGTCGTGGATTGAAATTGGGCACAAATTTGGTTGTTTTTATGGAGTACCTAACCACCTGGTAAGTGTGCCTAGTTATGGGAGACTTGTCGATCATTTCACCCAAATTTGGAATTCTTTAAACTTGAATGTGGTGGATATTAGAGGTCAAGTTCGAGATAAATATTTGGTTTTATCGTTCTATGAGGAAGTGCATTTTAATTCTAGGTTTTGTGCTTCTATTTCCTTGCTCTTCTTGTTCACTATGGTTTCTTCTAGGTCTATCCTCCAAAAGGAATTTTGTGAAGGTTGGGTGTTGGAAGAATTTTGGTTTTCATCGTTTTATGGGATGAGCATCTAAATTCTAGTATCTATATGTGTATTTGTTTGTTTCCCTTGTTCGTTGGGTTGGAACCTTACAAAGGAATTTCATTCTAGACAATTGGAATATTGATCTTAGTAAAGAACTTCCAGGCTCTTGTGGTTTTCTAGAGAGCTTGGAGACACCATATATGTTCCTTTGGACAAGGTATACATCGCTACTTCATATTTGCACTTTCAATTTTGTTTTACAGGTCTAAAAAATATGGAAATAGGGATGTGCTGGAACTTTGCAAAA
>ML828021.1:60511-73724 GCA_009831015.1 Picea engelmannii | reverse complement strand
CTTATGTTGATCCATAGCAAATTGATGGAAGAAACCTGATAATACCTTCAAAAAGAGATAATAGAAGCATAAATTGTATAATCTCCATGTGCAAAAAGGGATTTGGACAAAGGAAAAATGGGAAAAACATAGAGTCATCATTTCCCTCATGCCTAAGAGTTTGCAGGTCCATATGCAATGAAATGGGTCACCAAACATAGCTATACTCATGAAGGAGTGGGTAGATTAGCTTTAGGGGCCTCTCCCTCATGTCTTGGATAATTCTGCTTAGGCCTCTTTTGATGATTCAACTGCATCCTTAGACTGTGATTGCTAGTATTCATTTGTTTGAACAAACGATGTAGAGAATTTACCTTTGCTTGTAGGACATCGTTGTCATGGTGCAAATGACGATCCATGGTTTCATGTTCTGCCAGACAATGGATCAGCTAAGAATTCTCTTTTTGCAATTTCTCAACAGGTGGGAGCTGACCAGATTGTTCAGTCGGGGAAGGATTAGGTTTCTTAGTGGATGTAGAAGGAATGTCACATTTGGTAGAGGGTGTAGGAATCTGAGAAGAGGGTGTAACAATGGTCTTTTGAGGAAGACTAGGTGTGACAGGCTTAGACTTGATTTCTTTTGATGGCTTAAATTCTTTTGCAGAATCTTCTCTAAGTTTCTTGTGAGGGATCGCATGGTCAGAGGACAATTTAATAGGATCTGAGGTGGTTGGAGGCTTTGTATTGGTCTTTCCAGTCATACTTCGAGTGAACCTACAAAATGATTTCCCTTTAAATTTTTATCACCTCGTCTCCTTGTAGGGATTGGAGGAAAATCCTAGTGAAAGGAGTCTTGCAAAGTTTTTTGTTTAGAGCCAATAGGATTTGTAGATAATGGAGGATCAACACTAGGTTTTTTGTCTTTCTTATCATATAATGAAATAGGATGAAATAGAGGGTTTGGGATTTTAGGAGAGTGAAAGTTAGGTGGAGTAATAGTCCCAGGATCGGTCAACTTCTTGCTTGTTTTAACTGTTAAATGGGGGTTCGAAAACTGATAGAGGAATTCTTCCCAAGTTTTGCCCTGTTTCTTTAATTCTAAGATAACCAGTAGTTTAATAAGGCCATGATGAAATAGGTTGTGGTGAGGGTTTGCCACATTTTTTCAGACCTAGGAGGACATCTTCTTAATACTTTTTAGAAAATAAAAGGGGAAATTCAAAGGTTTTCCAAACTGAAAATGGGCCAAAAGGTGAAAATGGCAGGCTTTTAAGATGGAGTACTTACCCTCGTAGGTAATGATTCTGGTGATAATGATCAGAGGATTAATTAACTCATATTTAATCCACCCTTTAGAATATCCTTTAGCCCCGTATACGTTTTGATACTCAATCTTAAACACCTGATTGTAACTCTATCATGGAAGTTGATGTTGCTTGAACCATCATTCCCCAACTCGTGGTAATTTCATGGCCACAAAAATGGACTCTTCGAAGACTAGGAAAACCAGTGACCCTACACGAGAAAAATTTCTATCAAATCTGAGAGTGAATTGAAGGGAGACGTCATCATCGTGCCCCTACAAACTGGCAAGGAACTACCCCCAACCTTCTTGGAGAAAGACTTCTCGGCAAGCTTCGAACTCTGGAATGGCCAATAGATCATCATAGGATGAAGGTTCATGACGATTTGGTATGGTTGCAGAGAAATGGATAAGCGAGAGGAAAAACGGGAAGAGGCTGAGCGATACAGAACATGGTGCTCTGTCTTAATGCAAATGATATGGAAGGGTTGAATTTTGGGTGTTTTTGACACATATGAGTGCCATACATGGTAATACTTGCATAGGGTGTAAAATTTGAATGAATTGTACTTGGAGGTTAAATCAAATCACATAAAAGATTTGATCAATGTCCAAGTCAAAGACTTGGACATTATGATCATAAAATGAAATCGTAATTTTAATTTTCCCTTTTAACAAGTTTAAAAGATAGATATGCCATTCTTTATTAATCTTTAATACATCACTCAATGAATAAAATCAAAATCTAGTGATCATACATGAATTGGAGCATTAAAATCACATTCGCAGTTGCAACGTTTTATACAATACCTTATCCGACACTCCATCCAGTCCTCCATATGGTACTCCATTTGGTCCTCCATATGGTACTCCATCTGGTCCTCTGTTCAAGTGAAAACTATACAATAGTAAGCGGGAATTCGCCCAGATTATTAAGATTGGAAGATTCCTGGTAGACAAGGTGAACAAGAGGGCAGATAGGATTGTAGCATCCATTTTAGTTTCCTTTGTTATCGAACTATAACTGTTATACAAAATATTTGAGTGTAAGTAGTCCTCCCTTGTATTAGACATAAACATAGTCCAAAAAAAACTGTAAAGTATGATATACAACAAGCTTATTAATTATACAAACAAAATTATGCCAATGATATAAGGTTTTTCATGTCAATATAAATGACTACTGGCATAATAGCCTGAGATATGGTAAAAAAAATAGTATGATAGAATTTTGACAGAAATCCTACTTCCTCTTGTCATGGACTTGCTATACAAATGGGAATTTTTTAGTGTTGTTTTTTTAGCTCAGGAAACACGTCCCTAACTCCTAAGTATTGTGACACTTCATAATCAAAGATATAGTAAACCGGTCAATATTTCCAATAGCCTAAGATTTATAGTTTCCAAGTGTATAGATAAATTTCACACATTAGCTTGACAAGACGGTTAAAAACATGGCCCCACCTGTAGGACAAGACATCCTACATATAGTTAATAAGAGTCAGACAAGAGAGTCTTAACATTATATTTAAGTTAGTTTTGAATGGAAGATTAATGGAGTTTATTTACCTTCACTTAACTATGCATACTTATTTTCAGTCTTTCCTACAAGTAATGTCATACATTAGGACAATTTTTAAGATCATAAATTGATCTTTATTTATTTTTTGTCAAATCATCACCCTCTCTAGGTAGAATGCCCTGCTTCCAGGAAGCATGTTTAGTACTTAGATGAGTTTACATAGTCATACCATAGGCCAGTACACACTGCCAATAGACCTATTCAGTATCCCGACGGGTTAGCCTATTGCACCCTTTTTACAGCAGAGACGGGTTCTTACCACCATCTTTAATATTTGTATATGAATGTTATTTTCTGCAAGGAGATGGGGAGGCAACTTTGAAAATATTTTTATGGACTGGGATGGAATTTAAGTTGGAGGATGATTCTTCTTTATGCATTTTTTATAGATTGTCCTGATGTAAGGGATACTTAAGTGGGCATAGAAAATCTGAAGATATGGTACAGTCAAGCATTTTCAATGTGTGGTGGATGGTACCATTGGAAAATAACAGAAAGGTATCTATAGTCCCTACTAACTTTCTTCCATTTGAAGTTATATTGATGTTTCCATGGTTAATCACTAGTTAGACCTTCTTTCTACTCTTTTATAAAGATACTTTACTCACCTACTCAGAGCTATGGATGGATTTTACTAGTAACCTCTAGGTTTGATAAGATAAAATGTCACATCCTTATGTCCTCTAGTGGTGGAGGTTATGAGCAACTACCATGAAATATGCCTTGAGAGAAAGGAAGATAGAAATCTTGTAAAAAGACTAAAAATGGCTAAAAAGCAAACATATTTTAATCATGATAAAAATGTTCATTATTCAATTGATTCTTAAGAAGATGACAAAATTAAGCATAGCAGCATCTTCTTTTGAAGTAAAATACTTCCCTTTTTGTCTCCTTGAAATTTTCCACTTGTTTTTCGATGAATACTTGCAAAAGTTCCTAAAATTGTTTGTCAAAAACCATACTCTAAAATATTTACATATGTACAACATAAATAAAAAAAAATTAAGAATAGGGAGAAGGAGAAGAAACTTCCCCATCCACCAAGGCTAGTGCCTTGCCAGCTAACATGACTTGTATAAAGTCTTCTTTATAAATGGGCATGTCGTAAAATTTAACTCTATGTCCATTTACTACAAAAGAGACTTTTTCATCATCAATTGTTTTTATCTACACAACCCCATCATCAAACATGGTAACCACTTCATAAGGACCCAACCAATGAGTGGTAAGTTTTCCTTTAAAATTTTTAAACCTTGAATCAAACAATAGATCCCAATCTCCAGGTTGAAATTGCTTCTTTTTAATGAATTTATCATGCCATTTTCTTCTCTAGTTTTAAACTAAGATTGTCCTTTGGATAAAATCCTGTCTAATTTCATCTAATTCGTTCAATTGTAGGACTCCTTGTTTTTGTGCCTCATCTAAATCTAATCCCAATTGTACAGCAATACAAAAGGTTCTTACTTGGAATTCAATAGGTAAGAGTACATGTTTTCCATAAACCGATTAATATGTGGTATGTCCAGTGGTGTTTCTCCATGTGGTGCGATATGCCCACAAAGCCTTTGGAATTCTATCAGCCCAATCTCTATGGTGTAGTTGGACAATTTTAGTAAAGATAGTTTCCAATACCTTGTTTGTTGATTCCACTTTGTCATTAGCTTATGGGTGGTATGGAGAGGACTTACGATGCTTTATCCCATACTTTTCTGTTAATTCCTTCATCAACTTAGAAGTAAATTGTGTACCTTGGTCTGTGACAATCTCATGGGGAACACCAAAGTGGGTAAAAATATATTCATAAATAAACTCAAAAATGGATTTTTCAATAGATCTAAACAAGGATTTTGCCTCTACCCACTTAGTGACATAATCTGTGCAAACAAGAATATAGTTCTTCTTATGGGACATGGGGGAAATTGGTCCTACACAATCAAGGGCCCATTTCTCGAAAGGTCCTATCATAACCTGGGTATGTAAAGGCATTTCATTGGATGAGATGGGTTTTCCTATCCTTTAACAACTATTGCAACTTCTTACATATTTTTCATCATCCTTAAAAATGCTAGGCCAATAGTAACCTGAATGTAAAACCTTGTATGTTGTACATTTATTGGAAAAAATTCCACCACACGGTCCATCATGACAACTTCATAGGATTTTTGTTATTTCATCTTCTCGGACACATCTATGAATAATCAAATCTGGTCCAGTACGAAAAAGGTCATGGCAAACCCAGGAATAGTTAGTACTTTGTGTTATAACTTGACGTTTTTCATGAGGCGATAAATGACCTGGTAATTTTCTAGTGACTAAATAATTTTCCATATCTGCAAACCATGGAGTGTTTATGGAGATGGATAAGAGATGATCATCTGGAAAACTATCATCGACATGAATACTATCACCTTCATGATTAATGCGAGAGAGAAAATCATTTACTAAGTTCTCTTTTGTTGGTCGGTCAAGGACAACAATATTGAACTCTTGTAATAAAAGGAGCCACCTAGTTACTTGGCCATTGGTAATAGGTTTTTTTCATGAGAAATATAATGGAAGAGTGATATGTATGTATGAATACCTCATATTCTGTGACATAATGGAGAAACTTGTTAATGGCATGGACGACTGCTAAGAATTCTTTCTCTGTGACTGTATAATTTATCTCAACAGGACTCAAGTTCTTACTCATAAAGTAAAGGGCATAGGATTTTTGGTCTTATTTTTTTCCTAACACTCCTCCTATTGCAGTATCAGAGGCATCAATGGATATATGAAATGGAAGGGCCCAATTGGGTCCTCTAAGAACTGGTGCCATAGATAATTTAACTTTTATAGTTTCAAAGGAATTTTGACAATGGTCAGTCCAAGGAAAGTCGACATATTTTGTAAGAAATCCAAACATTGGTGCGGAAATCTTCATAAAATGTTCAATGAATCATCTATAGTATCTGGCATGTCCAAGAAATCTTCTCACCTTCTTTTGATTCTTTGGAGGTGGGATTTTGACAGTTACCTCAATCTTAGCAGGATCCACTTTAATCCCTTCGGATGAAACATGATGCCCTAAGAATACTCCTTCATTCAATAATATTTTACACTTCTCATGACTTAAGGATAAATTCATCTCTTGACATATAATGAGAACTTTCCTCATGTTATTTAGTGATTCTTGAAAAGTATTACCATATACTGTAAAATCTTCCAAATATACTTCCACACAGTCATGAATGAGATCAACAAATATCACTAATATTGCTTGTTGGAATGTTGCAGGAGAGTTACACAGACCAAATGGTAGGACCCTATAGGCATAAGTGCCCCAAGGAAAATTGAAATTAGTCTTGTCCTAATCCTCGAGTGCTATTAGAATTTGATTGTATCCGCTATATCCATCAAGGAAGGAAAAGTATTGTTTTTCTGACAAGGTATCCAAGAATTGGTCAATGAAGGGAAGAGGAAAATAAGCCTTAAGAGTGGCCTTATTAAGTTCCCGGAAGTCAACACAAATTATCCATTTTTTGGTTACTTTATTCAGAACCACTACAAGTTGGGATACCCATTTGCAATCAGAAATTGGATAAATAAAACTGACATTCAATAGTTTTTGTATTTCCTCCTTCACTATATATTTCAATGTCAGATTCATCCTTCTCTAAGGTTTTCTAACAGGTGTTACTTATGCCTGGGTATATATATGATGAATGCATGTGTCGGGGTGTATACCCCTCATATCAGTATATTCCTAGGAAAAATCTCCTGATTGATCCTTAAGGATGTTCACTAATTGTTCTTGTTGATCTGCATCTAGTCTGGAATTGATATGTAGGAATTTTCCAGGACTAATATCATAAGGCATGGTGTAGGATATGGCAAATTCATCTATCTCAAAGATAAAATATGTTGAAGACAGAGTTGATGGGTCCATTTTTTCTTCAAATTCTTCACCAAACATATACTCAAATTGGGGAAAAGATTGAGAAAAATCAACACATGTGATTGCAGAAATGAATTGATTTAACACATTCTCCGTTGTTTTCTCCTGAAGTGCCTAGAAGTGATCACTAGGCAACACAAGTTCTTCCCACTTTTTGTTCTCATATGGACATTCAAGCCACTGTAGATTATTTATAACAGGTTGAGATGGTGGGTATATCCTAAGTTTCTTCATAGAAATTCCATTAGAGATAGTCATTTCACCTTCTCTACAGCCAATTAATGCATTGGTTGTGGCCAACCAAGGTATTCCAAAGATAATGGGGTGCTCTTTATTAGGATCCTTTGAATGAATGACAAGAAAGTATATCATATATTCCCATGATGCTAATTTGACTATCATATCATCTAAGATCCCTTCAGGTATAACTTTTGTATTATCTGTTAATTCCAAAATAGTTGGGGTAGGTCTAAGGAAGTGTTTCAATTGTAATTCTTATAAGGTAGTGACATTCATAACATTAATGGCTTCCCCTAGGTATATGAGAGTATTTTCAATGAGAATCTTATTAACGATTATCGTTACTACAGGATTCCCTAGGTTTGCATACTTTGTGACCCTAGGTCACTTTGATATGTATTTAGACAACTCTCCTATTAGATGTATTGTTTGAGGATGTTTCTATTTCCTACCTAGATTTTTGATACAAAATTGCTTGATTACCTTATTGTAAATTGGAATATCCTTTATTTCTTGTAATAGGGGAATTTTGACACAGATATTCTTTAATTCATTTATAATGTCAAATTCTGGTCGAATTATTGGTTTTTCGATAGCTAATCTCTCTAGATATGGAGGGGATTTTGTAGTTTGCAAGGATTCACTTCGGGGAAGATTTTGTTCATGATCTTTGGGAATAATAAAATCTTCCCATTTAGTGTCATTCGTGGTCTGTTCAGGAGTTTCATCTTCTTCTTCCTCCCGGATGAATATTGAAGGCTTCTATTTATCCAGAACTTTCCCTGACATTAATTGAATATCATGTAATGAAACATGAGAAATAACATATGTTGGGAAAGTTTGCAAATCAACATTATGAAGAGGTTGAGTTGGTTTATTATTCAGGTTAGGAACTAATTGTGCTGGTAATAATATTGGTCTTGGGTAATTTGCATTTTGAAATTGTAGAGGTTGTTGTGGAATAGGAGGTAAAGGTGGAGGGACAAAACCTAGAAAGTGTTGTTGGATATTTGGTGGAAACTGTGGGTAAGGATGAGTGGGAATAGGAACAGGTGGAACCTGAGTGTTTCCTTGGGTATGTCCTCCTCTCCATCCTTGTAGCCAAGGATGGTGTGAAGCATAATGTGGAGACCATTTTTTCCAATTTGGTGAGTTCCATTGTTGTGGTTGTTGGTAATAAGGTGGAGCTTGAGGTGGTGGGTATTGGTACATAGGCTGACACCTAGGATACCATGGCCTTGTAGGTGCATAATAATATTCCCCAAGATCCCCACTTTTATAAATGGATATTAAACTAGGCAGTGATGGGAATTTTTCAGTGGGATGATCTTCAGTACATAAGCCACAAACTAAAATGTTGTCTAATGGGAATTCCCTTGAAGAATGCTTCCTCTTGCACTTCAGACAAATATGCACATTGTTGCATTCTCTTCTTCTTGTTTCTTCTTAATATTTAAAGTGTCCAATTGGGAACATATTGTACTTAAAATATCAGTTTTAAAGTTTTCTATCAGGTTTCCTATTTCTATCCTTGTAATCCCACCAAAACAAACTCCTTTTGAGTTTCTATGATAGGGATCCCAAACACCCTTACCCATTTTCACCCTGCTTCTTGAGTAGTTTCTACACATCTCAAAAATCTCAGCAAATGGTTTATGGGAGATATCTATGATGCCATCAGGTTAACTATTTCCAGATATTCTTTCAAAATTCCTTTAAGAAAAAGAGTTTTGATTGCATTGTTTGGAAGGTCATGATATTTCATTTTTTGTGAAATATAGGCAAATCGTTCCATGTAATATTCGAGACTCTAGTCTTCTAATTGTTGAATTTTAAAAATATCATTAATAGAATATTTAGATTTAAAATAGTCTTGTTATTTCATAAGGAATAGGGTTTTCATTCCCAAGATCTTATACTAGACTCTCTTAATCCCATGAACCATCTAAGTGCAGAATCCTTAAGAGTGGTAGGAAATAGTTTTAATTTTTGGGCAACTTGCAAGTAGTTATAACTTCTGCAGAAGATGTCAAACTCAAACAGGAATGTGCATGGGTCCTCACTGCTCTTACCATAAAAGGTAGGTAGTGCATAAAGTGGAATGTTCTTCATATTAACATTTTGTGTGGTATCCAAAATTGGAAACCCAAAAGTGGTTTATGTCTGGTTTCCTACTTCTTCTCCCTCATCATGTCTCACATGATTGTGATCCTCCTGATCATCCATACTGATATGATTCCCAAAAAGAGAATACCTTAGCGGTTTTACTCTTGGAGATAATGAGGCATCCCAAGGTTCTTTTCAAGAAAGATATTCCTCTTATAGGAAGAATTAACTACTATTTGGTTGTCAGGGACTTTGCTTGAGCCTGTTGAAACTATTGGTTCATAAATTTGTGTTTCAACTTGAGACACAACTATATTTGTTGAACCTCCAAAGAGGTCATTCACCTGTTCAGGGTCAATGATATCTACAAAGTTAGAATCCCTTGATGGTGGAAAAAAGGAAAAGGTTTTGTTGGTTGGTTTTGATGAAGGTTAGAGTGGTTTTACCTCCTTTCCTACTATTGTTGATGTCTCAATTTTCTACTCTATTGTTTCCCCAGTTTTGGTCTCTTCTAAATTTTTTTTATCTTTTTGGGTTGAGTTATCCCCTACTTGAACTTTCCAGTAATGTTCTACGGAATTTATAGATGGAGTGCTCCTTCCTCCAAAGAGGTTAGAAGGAACTTTCGTCGGAAGTTTCGGATTGGTTTTAATATATCTACCTTTTGGGTCCCTAGGTTTGTTCATGAAAGCGACACAAAAATAAAACTACCATTGGGTTTGGGGGAACCTGCTATAACAGATGTGTAGTTTCTTGACTCTTGTCTTAAAGTTCCCCCACCACCAAACTAGTACTAATACTCAGAAATAATCTACTTCCTAATTGTTTTCTACCTTTGGACAACTCTCCGACAATGGCACCAAAAATGATGGGTAAACTATATGTCTTAATTTCCCTCCATTAAATTATTGACCATGGTAAGTAGACTTAAATTTGTGATATAGTATGAGTCAATGTAGAGAACATATTAACTACTTGTGAGGTTTGGCAAGTGAATCTAACTAGGAAAAAGTAAATTTATCCTAGGGACTGGTGCTTCATTTACAATTCTAAAGAGATTATGACCAAGATGAACTCTATTTAGACAGGGAGCTTTACTTCATATATACAGAGTAATCTACAGCTGGGAATAGTAAATTCATTATTCTAAGTGAACAAATCTTGAATAAAAGAAAACTATATTTCTTTAAGAACAATCTATAATTATGGACATTGAACTCATAAAAACAAGCTATCTTTTAAAAGCAATTCTTTACAGTGAACTCTATTCTTAAAAAACTTGTTCCAAATACTCATAATTACTTCTATTATATCATTTACACTAGTCTGATTGAATGAAAGTAAAGAGAATCATGATGATATTCAAATGTAATGGTTATGCCTACGGTGGCGGATTATGTCGTGACGACATCTTAATACTACTGATCATTCAAGTGGAATAAATTCTATGCTAGTTTCTACAGAGATATGCATAGTATGAAGAAGACAGTCTATGGAAAGATTTTCCATTATGAAGATATCAATACATGTTCTTATAATTAATACAGTCTATAAACATTGTGCAAAAGAGATTTGAAATCAACTCTTATCCTATCACTCTGATGTTGAAAATATTCTACACAGAGTTAATGATTTATGCAAACCTACAGGAAGTAATTGAAAATCGTAACTTAATGAAGTATATGTAGTTTTTATGGACACTAGCTAAATAACCAATTTGCAAAGTAACCTACAGTTTATAAAACAAGGAAATAAAGCTTGTATATAATTTCACAGTTAGATGAATATGAACATATACACATTAGTAAAACACAACTCGCATAAGAGATGTTAGATGTTAGAGTATGGAAAATTAGATATAGACAACTATGAGTAACATTTAAATGATATAAAAATAAATACAACTTCAATAAGCAACCTGCACACAAGAGAGTTAAATGCAAAAATATGAATATACAACAAATTAACAAGATACCCAGACCACTGGTGGGCCCCCTAGACAGTCGTGGTACTACTCCAGCTCAATATACAGTCACAATCCAAGAACACCATTCATATTAACACCAGAATTGAGTTTACAGAGAAATTCAGTATAATAGCTATATATAAAAATTGTATTCTTTTGTCCCGAGAGACTTCCAGTACTTATAGAGTTTATTGGTACAACCGAGAGGTCGACCACTGAAAGGTTCGACACTCTCCTACAACAAAACACCATTAAGATCTTAGTAACAAACAAAATCTTTAAGTAACTTTGTGCGCTCAAAATAGAGGTCGAACGCAACTACTTGAATCTAAATGTAATGAGTTCCATAGCTGAAGAGATCAAGCATGTACAAAACCCATGTTTCATATTCGCCAAGAAGAGCCCGCCGATATGCCAACCGACAACTGAACTGCGCTCTGAGGTCCGGATTGAGGGTAGGATCGAGGGTCGGATCAAGGGTTGGATCACATTTTCGACCTGTTTCAAACAAATGAGAAATGTTAATATATTTCACTCACTCAACTAAAGACAAACCATCATAAAATCGCCACAAATAAGGATTACACATACCTTATGTTGATCCATAGAAAATTGATGGAAGAAACCTGATAATAACTTCAAAAAGAGATAATAGAAGCATAAACTGTATAATATCCATGTGCAAAAAGGGATTTGGACAAAGGAAAAATGGGAAAAACATAGAGTCATCAAAAAGTTTCAAAGCCACAGATTACTAGGGTTGTTCTGTAACCCTAATTGAGCAGGCCCTCATGGGTCAGCTTGAGGGTGTCCCGCGAGGCACCCCCGCGGGTTTCCTAGGGAACATCATGAGAGGCCCTGCATGACAGGTAGTCTTTGTCGTGAGAGGACAATATAGAATTGGGGAAATGTTGGTACCATCCTGATAAAGGTCGTTGGAAGAGTTACAAGTCAGTGTTACAGTACAACATGTCAGCTACACGTCACATGTATGTGTTGAGGAAAATATATGAAATGATCTTACTCAAACATTTTTAGATATTTCTTGGATAAATAAATATAGACGAGAATATCACCCTATGTTTATAGCCATCAAAATTGATATCCTAATTCGTGAATATTGTTTACAAGTGCTTAGGCTGTTTTTTAATAAATAAAAGCTTGCTGAAAAAATCATTATTTATGTAATTTTCTGAACATATCAGGTGTTGAAATAAATATAGAGATGGAATCAAAGACACAAGGTCAATAATCCAAACAGATGAGACATAAAGCAATCCTTTATTTCATTCCAATTCATCAAAGAATCATTCTCTTCACAAAATTTACTGAGGAAGTTTTGGACCAAAGTCAAACTTAGATGTCCCCGATGAAACAAACAAAAGGACTTCTGACAGAAAATAAAAAACTGAAATTTTAAAAGTTGGATTAGCTTGTCACATATTGTTGCCCACTCGACTCTGCACAATAGCCCTTCTCATCCATTAAATCTAATTCACAAACATACAAGTCTACACAGAGTATCAAAGATAGAGCAACACCTCTGAAAATCAAGTGTCTGAATGATGTAATTCATCCCTAAATCTTGTTGTCTACAATAGGACCCTTCTATCATAAAAAATAATTAGGCTTCTAATGAATTAAGGAATGAATGAAAACTGAATTATCTCAACAAAAACTCAAAGAGAAAACCTTAGTATGCTTCCCCTTCTATCTCCTTTGTTCCTCCCTTTCCTTTTTCCTTTAAGAAAATTAGAATTGGTTGAAGTAGTTGAAATACTTCCTTAGTTAAGTTAACTAAAACTCAACCAACTTTTTAGTTAAGGGGGAAAAGTAGTAAATCATAATAAGGGTTTTTAAATAAATAATAACTAGTAGGTGGGACCCCTTGTGACTCCCTTTAGATTTTAACAATTATAACACAACTAGTTAGTCAAACAAAACATCCCTCCTTGTGACTCCCATTATCACATTCATATTTGACAATTTATCTCAATGATAATTGAAATTATTTCCAAAAATATATTACCCATATATCCAAAAATAGTGTGTTGTCCAAAAATTCAGAAGTCAACTTTTCTCAACAATTAATAAATAAAA
>ML828021.1:0-60411 GCA_009831015.1 Picea engelmannii | reverse complement strand
CTAAGGTATTCTCTTTTTGGGAATCATATCAGTATGGATGATCAGGAGGATCACAATCATGTGAGACATGATGAGGGAGAAGAAGTAGGAAACCAGACATAAACCACTTTTGGGTTTCCAATTTTGGATACCACACAAAATGTTAATATGAAGAACATTCCACTTTATGCACTACCTACCTTTTATGGTAAGAGCAGTGAGGACCCATGCACATTCCTGTTTGAGTTTGACATCTTCTGCAGAAGTTATAACTACTTGCAAGTTGCCCAAAAATTAAAACTATTTCCTACCACTCTTAAGGATTCTGCACTTAGATGGTTCATGGGATTAAGAGAGTCTAGTATAAGATCTTGGGAATGAAAACCCTATTCCTTATGAAATAACAAGACTATTTTAAATCTAAATATTCTATTAATGATATTTTTAAAATTCAACAATTAGAAGACTAGAGTCTCGAATATTACATGGAACGATTTGCCTATATTTCACAAAAAATGAAATATCATGACCTTCCAAACAATGCAATCAAAACTCTTTTTCTTAAAGGAATTTTGAAAGAATATCTGGAAATAGTTAACCTGATGGCATCATAGATATCTCCCATAAACCATTTGCTGAGATTTTTGAGATGTGTAGAAACTACTCAAGAAGCAGGGTGAAAATGGGTAAGGGTGTTTGGGATCCCTATCATAGAAACTCAAAAGGAGTTTGTTTTGGTGGGATTACAAGGATAGAAATAGGAAACCTGATAGAAAACTTTAAAACTGATATTTTAAGTACAATATGTTCCCAATTGGACACTTTAAATATTAAGAAGAAACAAGAAGAAGAGAATGCAACAATGTGCATATTTGTCTGAAGTGCAAGAGGAAGCATTCTTCAAGGGAATTCCCATTAGACAACATTTTAGTTTGTGGCTTATGTACTGAAGATCATCCCACTGAAAAATTCCCATCACTGCCTAGTTTAATATCCATTTATAAAAGTGGGGATCTTGGGGAATATTATTATGCACCTACAAGGCCATGGTATCCTAGGTGTCAGCCTATGTACCAATACCCACCACCTCAAGCTCCACCTTATTACCAACAACCACAACAATGGAACTCACCAAATTGGAAAAAATGGTCTCCACATTATGCTTCACACCATCCTTGGCTACAAGGATGGAGAGGAGGACATACCCAAGGAAACACTCAGGTTCCACCTGTTCCTATTCCCACTCATCCTTACCCACAGTTTCCACCAAATATCCAACAACACTTTCTAGGTTTTGTCCCTCCACCTTTACCTCCTATTCCACAACAACCTCTACAATTTCAAAATGCAAATTACCCAAGACCAATATTATTACCAGCACAATTAGTTCCTAACCTGAATAATAAACCAACTCAACCTCTTCATAATGTTGATTTGCAAACTTTCCCAACATATGTTATTTCTCATGTTTCATTACATGATATTCAATTAATGTCAGGGAAAGTTCTGGATAAATAGAAGCCTTCAATATTCATCCGGGAGGAAGAAGAAGATGAAACTCCTGAACAGACCACGAATGACACTAAATGGGAAGATTTTATTATTCCCAAAGATCATGAACAAAATCTTCCCCGAAGTGAATCCTTGCAAACTACAAAATCCCCTCCATATCTAGAGAGATTAGCTATCGAAAAACCAATAATTCGACCAGAATTTGACATTATAAATGAATTAAAGAATATCTGTGTCAAAATTCCCCTATTACAAGAAATAAAGGATATTCCAATTTACAATAAGGTAATCAAGCAATTTTGTATCAAAAATCTAGGTAGGAAATAGAAACATCCTCAAACAATACATCTAATAGGAGAGTTGTCTAAATACATATCAAAGTGACCTAGGGTCACAAAGTATGCAAACCTAGGGAATCCTGTAGTAACGATAATCGTTAATAAGATTCTCATTGAAAATACTCTCATATACCTAGGGGAAGCCATTAATGTTATGAATGTCACTACCTTATAAGAATTACAATTGAAACACTTCCTTAGACCTACCCCAACTATTTTGGAATTAACAGATAATACAAAAGTTATACCTGAAGGGATCTTAGATGATATGATAGTCAAATTAGCATCATGGGAATATATGATATACTTTCTTGTCATTCATTCAAAGGATCCTAATAAAGAGCACCCCATTATCTTTGGAATACCTTGGTTGGCCACAACCAATGCATTAATTGGCTGTAGAGAAGGTGAAATGACTATCTCTAATGGAATTTCTATGAAGAAACTTAGGATATACCCACCATCTCAACCTGTTATAAATAATCTACAGTGGCTTGAATGTCCATATGAGAACAAAAAGTGGGAAGAACTTGTGTTGCCTAGTGATCACTTCTAGGCACTTCAGGAGAAAACAACGGAGAATGTGTTAAATCAATTCATTTCTGCAATCACATGTGTTGATTTTTCTCAATCTTTTCCCCAATTTGAGTATATGTTTGGTGAAGAATTTGAAGAAAAAATGGACCCATCAACTCTGTCTTCAACATATTTTATCTTTGAGATAGATGAATTTGCCATATCCTACACCATGCCTTATGATATTAGTCCTGGAAAATTCCTACATATCAATTCCAGACTAGATGCAGATCAACAAGAACAATTAGTGAACATCCTTAAGGATCAATCAGGAGATTTTTCCTAGGAATATACTGATATGAGGGGTATACACCCCGACACATGCATTCATCATATATATACCCAGGCATAAGTAACACCTGTTAGAAAACCTTAGAGAAGGATGAATCTGACATTGAAATATATAGTGAAGGAGGAAATACAAAAACTATTGAATGTCAGTTTTATTTATCCAATTTCTGATTGCAAATGGGTATCCCAACTTGTAGTGGTTCTGAATAAAGTAACCAAAAAATGGATAATTTGTGTTGACTTCCGGGAACTTAATAAGGCCACTCTTAAGGCTTATTTTCCTCTTCCCTTCATTGACCAATTCTTGGATACCTTGTCAGAAAAACAATACTTTTCCTTCCTTGATGGATATAGCGGATACAATCAAATTCTAATAGCACTCGAGGATTAGGACAAGACTAATTTCAATTTTCCTTGGGGCACTTATGCCTATAGGGTCCTACCATTTGGTCTGTGTAACTCTCCTGCAACATTCCAACAAGCAATATTAGTGATATTTGTTGATCTCATTCATGACTGTGTGGAAGTATATTTGGAAGATTTTACAGTATATGGTAATACTTTTCAAGAATCACTAAATAACATGAGGAAAGTTCTCATTATATGTCAAGAGATGAATTTATCCTTAAGTCATGAGAAGTGTAAAATATTATTGAATGAAGGAGTATTCTTAGGGCATCATGTTTCATCCGAAGGGATTAAAGTGGATCCTGCTAAGATTGAGGTAACTGTCAAAATCCCACCTCCAAAGAATCAAAAGAAGGTGAGAAGATTTCTTGGACATGCCAGATACTATAGATGATTCATTGAACATTTTATGAAGATTTCCGCACCAATGTTTGGATTTCTTACAAAATATGTCGACTTTCCTTGGACTGACCATTGTCAAAATTCCTTTGAAACTATAAAAGTTAAATTATCTATGGCACCAGTTCTTAGAGGACCCAATTGGGCCCTTCCATTTCATATATCCATTGATGCCTCTGATACTGCAATAGGAGGAGTGTTAGGAAAAAAATAAGACCAAAAATCCTATGCCCTTTACTTTATGAGTAAGAACTTGAGTCCTGTTGAGATAAATTATACAGTCACAGAGAAAGAATTCTTAGCAGTCGTCCATGCCATTAACAAGTTTCTCCATTATGTCACAGAATATGAGGTATTCATACATACATATCACTCTTCCATTATATTTCTCATGAAAAAAACCTATTACCAATGGCCAAGTAACTAGGTGGCTCCTTTTATTACAAGAGTTCAATATTGTTGTCCTTGACCGACCAACAAAAGAGAACTTAGTAAATGATTTTCTCTCTCGCATTAATCATGAAGGTGATAGTATTCATGTCGATGATAGTTTTCCAGATGATCATCTCTTATCCATCTCCATAAACACTCCATGGTTTGCAGATATGGAAAATTATTTAGTCACTAGAAAATTACCAGGTCATTTATCGCCTCATGAAAAACGTCAAGTTATAACACAAAGTACTAACTATTCCTGGGTTTGCCATGACCTTTTTCGTACTGGACCAGATTTGATTATTCATAGATGTGTCCGAGAAGATGAAATAACAAAAATCCTATGAAGTTGTCATGATGGACCGTGTGGTGGAATTTTTTCCAATAAATGTACAACATACAAGGTTTTACATTCAGGTTACTATTGGCCTAGCATTTTTAAGGATGATGAAAAATATGTAAGAAGTTGCAATAGTTGTTAAAGGATAGGAAAACCCATCTCATCCAATGAAATGCCTTTACATACCCAGGTTATGATAGGACCTTTCGAGAAATGGGCCCTTGATTGTGTAGGACCAATTTCCCCCATGTCCCATAAGAAGAACTATATTCTTGTTTGCACAGATTATGTCACTAAGTGGGTAGAGGCAAAATCCTTGTTTAGATCTATTGAAAAATCCATTTTTGAGTTTATTTATGAATATATTTTTACCCACTTTGGTGTTCCCCATGAGATTGTCACAGACCAAGGTACACAATTTACTTCTAAGTTGATGAAGGAATTAACAGAAAAGTATGGGATAAAGCATCGTAAGTCCTCTCCATACCACCCATAAGCTAATGACAAAGTGGAATCAACAAACAAGGTATTGGAAACTATCTTTACTAAAATTGTCCAACTACACCATAGAGATTGGGCTGATAGAATTCCAAAGGCTTTGTGGGCATATCGCACCACATGGAGAAACACCACTGGACATACCACATATTAATCGGTTTATGGAAAACATGTACTCTTACCTATTGAATTCCAAGTAAGAACCTTTTGTATTGCTGTACAATTGGGATTAGATTTAGATGAGGCACAAAAACAAGGAGTCCTACAATTGAACGAATTAGATGAAATTAGACAGGATTTTATCCAAAGGACAATCTTAGTTTAAAACTAGAGAAGAAAATGGCATGATAAATTCATTAAAAAGAAGCAATTTCAACCTGGAGATTGGGATCTATTGTTTGATTCAAGGTTTAAAAATTTTAAAGGAAAACTTACCACTCATTGGTTGGGTCCTTATGAAGTGGTTACCATGTTTGATGATGGGGTTGTGTAGATAAAAACAATTGATGATGAAAAAGTCTCTTTTGTAGTAAATGGACATAGAGTTAAATTTTACGACATGCCCATTTATAAAGAAGACTTTATACAAGTCATGTTAGCTGGCAAGGCACTAGCCTTGGTGGATGGGGAAGTTTCTTCTCCTTCTCCCTATTCTTAATTTTTTTTTATTTATGTTGTACATATGTAAATATTTTAGAGTATGGTTTTTGACAAACAATTTTAGGAACTTTTGCAAGTATTCATCGAAAAACAAGTGGAAAATTTCAAGGAGACAAAAAGGGAAGTATTTTACTTCAAAAGAAGATGCTGCTATGCTTAATTTTGTCATCTTCTTAAGAATCAATTGAATAATGAACATTTTTATCATGATTAAAATATGTTTGCTTTTTAGCCATTTTTAGTCTTTTTACAAGATTTCTATCTTCCTTTCTCTCAAGGCATATTTCATGGTAGTTGCTCATAACCTCCACCACTAGAGGACATAAGGATGTGACATTTTATCTTATCAAACCTAGAGGTTACTAGTAAAATCCATCCATAGCTCTGAGTAGGTGAGTAAAGTATCTTTATAAAAGAGTAGAAAGAAGGTCTAACTAGTGATTAACCATGGAAACATCAATATAACTTCAAATGGAAGAAAGTTAGTAGGGACTATAGATACCTTTCTGTTATTTTCCAATGGTACCATCCACCACACATTGAAAATGCTTGACTGTACCATATCTTCAGATTTTCTATGCCCACTTAAGTATCCCTTACATCAGGACAATCTATAAAAAATGCATAAAGAAGAATCATCCTCCAACTTAAATTCCATCCCAGTCCATAAAAATATTTTCAAAGTTGCCTCCCCATCTCCTTGCAGAAAATAACATTCATATACAAATATTAAAGATGGTGGTAAGAACCCGTCTCTGCTGTAAAAAGGGTGCAATAGGCTAACCCGTCGGGATACTGAATAGGTCTATTGGCAGTGTGTACTGGCCTATGGTATGACTATGTAAACTCATCTAAGTACTAAACATGCTTCCTGGAAGCAGGGCATTCTACCTAGAGAGGGTGATGATTTGACAAAAAATAAATAAAGATCAATTTATGATCTTAAAAATTGTCCTAATGTATGACATTACTTGTAGGAAAGACTGAAAATAAGTATGCATAGTTAAGTGAAGGTAAATAAACTCCATTAATCTTCCATTCAAAACTAACTTAAATATAATGTTAAGACTCTCTTGTCTGACTCTTATTAACTATATGTAGGATGTCTTGTCCTACAGGTGGGGCCATGTTTTTAACCGTCTTGTCAAGCTAATGTGTGAAATTTATCTATACACTTGGAAACTATAAATCTTAGGCTATTGGAAATATTGACCGGTTTACTATATCTTTGATTATGAAGTGTCACAATACTTAGGAGTTAGGGACGTGTTTCCTGAGCTAAAAAAACAACACTAAAAAATTCCCATTTGTATAGCAAGTCCATGACAAGAGGAAGTAGGATTTCTGTCAAAATTCTATCATACTATTTTTTTTACCATATCTCAGGCTATTATGCCAGTAGTCATTTATATTGACATGAAAAACCTTATATCATTGGCATAATTTTGTTTGTATAATTAATAAGCTTGTTGTATATCATACTTTACAGTTTTTTTTGGACTATGTTTATGTCTAATACAAGGGAGGACTACTTACACTCAAATATTTTGTATAACAGTTATAGTTCGATAACAAAGGAAACTAAAATGGATGCTACAATCCTATCTGCCCTCTTGTTCACCTTGTCTACCAGGAATCTTCCAATCTTAATAATCTGGGCGAATTCCCGCTTACTATTGTATAGTTTTCACTTGAACAGAGGACCAGATGGAGTACCATATGGAGGACCAAATGGAGTACCATATGGAGGACTGGATGGAGTGTCGGATAAGGTATTGTATAAAACGTTGCAACTGCGAATGTGATTTTAATGCTCCAATTCATGTATGATCACTAGATTTTGATTTTATTCATTGAGTGATGTATTAAAGATTAATAAAGAATGGCATATCTATCTTTTAAACTTGTTAAAAGGGAAAATTAAAATTACGATTTCATTTTATGATCATAATGTCCAAGTCTTTGACTTGGACATTGATCAAATCTTTTATGTGATTTGATTTAACCTCCAAGTACAATTCATTCAAATTTTACACCCTATGCAAGTATTACCATGTATGGCACTCATATGTGTCAAAAACACCCAAAATTCAACCCTTCCATATCATTTGCATTAAGACAGAGCACCATGTTCTGTATCGCTCAGCCTCTTCCCGTTTTTCCTCTCGCTTATCCATTTCTCTGCAACCATACCAAATCGTCATGAACCTTCATCCTATGATGATCTATTGGCCATTCCAGAGTTCGAAGCTTGCCGAGAAGTCTTTCTCCAAGAAGGTTGGGGGTAGTTCCTTGCCAGTTTGTAGGGGCACGATGATGACGTCTCCCTTCAATTCACTCTCAGATTTGATAGAAATTTTTCTCGTGTAGGGTCACTGGTTTTCCTAGTCTTCGAAGAGTCCATTTTTGTGGCCATGAAATTACCACGAGTTGGGGAATGATGGTTCAAGCAACATCAACTTCCATGATAGAGTTACAATCAGGTGTTTAAGATTGAGTATCAAAACGTATACGGGGCTAAAGGATATTCTAAAGGGTGGATTAAATATGAGTTAATTAATCCTCTGATCATTATCACCAGAATCATTACCTACGAGGGTAAGTACTCCATCTTAAAAGCCTGCCATTTTCACCTTTTGGCCCATTTTCAGTTTGGAAAACCTTTGAATTTCCCCTTTTATTTTCTAAAAAGTATTAAGAAGATGTCCTCCTAGGTCTGAAAAAATGTGGCAAACCCTCACCACAACCTATTTCATCATGGCCTTATTAAACTACTGGTTATCTTAGAATTAAAGAAACAGGGCAAAACTTGGGAAGAATTCCTCTATCAGTTTTCGAACCCCCATTTAACAGTTAAAACAAGCAAGAAGTTGACCGATCCTGGGACTATTACTCCACCTAACTTTCACTCTCCTAAAATCCCAAACCCTCTATTTCATCCTATTTCATTATATGATAAGAAAGACAAAAAACCTAGTGTTGATCCTCCATTATCTACAAATCCTATTGGCTCTAAACAAAAAACTTTGCAAGACTCCTTTCACTAGGATTTTCCTCCAATCCCTACAAGGAGACGAGGTGATAAAAATTTAAAGGGAAATCATTTTGTAGGTTCACTCGAAGTATGACTGGAAAGACCAATACAAAGCCTCCAACCACCTCAGATCCTATTAAATTGTCCTCTGACCATGCGATCCCTCACAAGAAACTTAGAGAAGATTCTGCAAAAGAATTTAAGCCATCAAAAGAAATCAAGTCTAAGCCTGTCACACCTAGTCTTCCTCAAAAGACCATTGTTACACCCTCTTCTCAGATTCCTACACCCTCTACCAAATGTGACATTCCTTCTACATCCACTAAGAAACCTAATCCTTCCCCGACTGAACAATCTGGTCAGCTCCCACCTGTTGAGAAATTGCAAAAAGAGAATTCTTAGCTGATCCATTGTCTGGCAGAACATGAAACCATGGATCGTCATTTGCACCATGACAACGATGTCCTACAAGCAAAGGTAAATTCTCTACATCGTTTGTTCAAACAAATGAATACTAGCAATCACAGTCTAAGGATGCAGTTGAATCATCAAAAGAGGCCTAAGCAGAATTATCCAAGACATGAGGGAGAGGCCCCTAAAGCTAATCTACCCACTCCTTCATGAGTATAGCTATGTTTGGTGACCCATTTCATTGCATATGGACCTGCAAACTCTTAGGCATGAGGGAAATGATGACTCTATGTTTTTCCCATTTTTCCTTTGTCCAAATCCCTTTTTGCACATGGAGATTATACAATTTATGCTTCTATTATCTCTTTTTGAAGGTATTATCAGGTTTCTTCCATCAATTTGCTATGGATCAACATAAGTTATGTGTAATCCTTATTTGTGATGATTTTATGGTGGTTTATCTTTAATTGTGTGAGTGAAATCTATTAACATTTCTCGTTTGTTTGAAATAGCTAGAAAACGCAATCCAACCCTTGATCCAGACCTCGATCCAACCCTTGATCCGGCCCTCGAAGCACAATGCAATTGTGGGTTGGCATATCGACGGGCTCTTCCTGGCAAATATGAAACATGGGTTTTGCATCTTATCGAGCTCTTGAGCTATGGAACTCATTACATTTATATTCAAGCAGTTGTGTTTGGCCTCTATTTTGAGGCACAAAGTTACTTAAATATGTTGTTTTTTACTAATATCTTAATGGTTTTATGTTGTAGGAGAGTGTCGACCCTTTCAATGGTCAACCTCTCGGTTGTACCAAGAAACTCTATAAGTACTAGAAGTCTCTCAGGACGAAAGAACATGACTTATATATATATATATATATATATATATATATATATATATTAATTATACTGAATTGCTCTGTAAACTCAATTCTGGTGTGTTGAGATTGTGACTGTATATTGAGCTGAAGTAGTACCACGATTGTCTGGGGGGCCCACCAGTGGTCTGGGTATCTTGTTAATTTGTTGTAGATTCATATTTTTGCATTTAACTCTCTTGTGTACAAGTTGCTTTTTGAAGTTGTGTTTATTTTTAAATCGCTTACAGGTTATTCATAGTTGTCTATATCTAATTGTCCATACTCTGACATCTAACATCTCTTATGAAGGTTGTGTTTTACTAATGTGTATATTTTCATAGACATCTAACTGTGCAATTATATACACGATTTATTTCCTTGTTTTATGAACTGTAGGTTACTTTGTAAATTGGTTATTTAGGCAACATCTATAACAACTACATATACTTCATTAAGTTACGATTTTCAATTAATTCTTGTAGGTCTGCATAAATCATTAACTCTGTGTAGAATATTTCTAGCATCATAGTGATAGTAGAAGAGATGATTTCAAATCTCTTTTGCATAATGTTTATAGATTGTATTAATTATAAGAACATGTATTCATATCTTCATAATGGAAAATATTTCCATAGACTCTCTTATTCATACTCTACATATCTATGTAGAAATTAACATCGAATTGATTCTACTTGAATTAACAGTAGTGTTAAATTTCCATTGCGACATAATCTTCCACCATAGACATAACCATTACATTTGAATATCGACATGATGCTCTTTACTTTCATTCAGTCATACTAGTGTAAATGATATAATAGAAGTAATTGTGAGTCTTTGGAACAAATTTTTTAAGAATAGAGTTCACTGTAAATAATTTCTTTTAAAAGATAGCTTATTTTTATGAGTTCATTGTCCATAATTATAGATTTCTCTTAAATAAAGACAGTTTTCTTGTATTCAAGATTTTTTCACTTAGAATAATGAATTTACTATTCCCAGCTGTAGATTACTCTATACATATGAAGTAAAGCTCATAATATCTTTAGAATTGTAAATGAAGCACCAATCCCTAGGATAAACATTCCTTTTTCCTAGATATATTCACTTTCCAAACCTCACAAGTAGTTAATCCTTAGTCTACCTTGACTCATATTGTGTCACAACTCTAAGTCTACTTACCCTGGTCGATAATTTAATTGAGGGAAATTAATACATAAATTTTACCCATCACTTTCATTCTTTCTTCACAATTTCTCCGTTTCCTTAGACTTGTTGTCAGATTCACCAATAGACCAAAAAACTAGACCATAACAATAACAATATAGATATTCAATGTAAGTGTGTGTGTCAAATGAATGGCTCATGATGTGTATTTATACTTTTGTTGGGTAACATATTTCCTTATTCTTAGGGATTCCTGACTTTCTTGTTACAACCACTTTACTCATTCATTAATTCACTTGTAACCAACTAGGGGCTTCTTGACCATTCTTTGGGGCTTCTAACTTCACAAGGTCATAACTCCTCAACTGTGAGGAACCACGTGGTGTACCGCCTATCACCGGAAACAAAACGACAATGAATATCCATATATGAGTATCTTAACTACATTTACATTGTCCTTCATGCCCATATTCCTCAAATAACTTTGGGTCCCATAACCACACCTTCAATGCTTCATGTAGGCTTCATCAAATGCACCCATCACATATGTTGACAACTAAATATCCATCAATGACAACTAAAACACCATCAATATCAACCATATATCTAGAGATTCCAGAGTTCTCCAAGATTTGAAATCAATCTCCAAAGGTTGACATCAATTACAACCTACTTTCCAAACCTACTGTCCAACATTATGAAGAGAATAAACATAATTTTTATGACAAATATCAGTGGAAAGATAAAAATATAGAAAAAAATAACACCAGAAATGATACCTTTATTTATAGAAATCCAAGTTCACTTGCCTCTTCGAGGGGGAATCCTCCAACAAAGTAGAGCTCAATTAAAAAATGATTCCCAAGACAAAACTTTTCCATACTTATACTCCTATTTATATTATTTCAATCTTCTATAGAACATTCTAGAGGAAGATATTACTAGAAGCAAAAGCTTATATTAATCCTTCTTACATTAGACCTGTTCACATTATTACATAGGACTTATTTACTAATGTTGGCCTTTATTACACAAAAAACATATTATTATATCTACTTGAGGGGTTAGGGGGTTAGGACCTTAAAATCCCCTCCCTCTTGAGAAACAACCTTGTCCTCAAGGCTTGAGATGAGGAAATTTTTACAAAATGGCAGGCGGTTTCCATGTGGCATCCTCTAGTGGTATATCCTTCCACTGAACTAAAAATTCCTTGATTGTGCATTGATAGATATGACACTCACGGTGGTACAAGACTTGTTGGGGTTGCAACCAAATACATGCTTATTCATCCAATTAAGGGAGACTAGTTTGATTCTGGAACTCGATTCCAATCACTTTCTTCAAGCAAGAAACAAGAAATACAACACGGAGATTAGAGTGTCGGGGGAGAGATAAATTGTAAGCCACATACCCTACACACTTGAGAATGGTATAAGGGCCATAAAACTTGGGAGAAATTTTATGACAGCGAATTTTTTTGAGTGATGTTTGCTTATAAGGTTGCAAACAAAGAAAGACAATATTTCCTTTAGAAAATTTGCATTTGAACGTCCCTGATCAATGTTTTGCTTCATGCATTCTGATCCATGACTAAATTCTCTTTCAGGGTACGAAGAATGGAAGCTCAGACTGTAAGAGTGATATCAAATTCGTGTACCTCAAAGAGACCGGGTAGGTAGGAGAAGAAAAAAGAAATATTTTGACCACAGACCACTTCAAATTGTGACATGTGAGTGGCATCATGGTAAGATGTGTTGTACCACCATTCAACGAGTGGTAACCACTAATACCATTGATTGTTTCTATTAGATGCGAAACACCACAAATATGTTTCCAAGAACTTGTTGACAACTTTAGTTTGACCATCAGTATTGAAATGATAGGATGAGTTGAGATGCAATTGGGTGCCTTGCAGCTTGAACAATTCCTGCGAAAACTTGTTGGTAAAATTTGGATCATGGTTAGAGAAAATATAATGGAGAATTCCATGAAGTTTGAAGATATTATCCATGAAACATTGAACCACTTTGGATTTAGAGAAAAGGTGTTGGAGGGCACAAAAATAATCATATTTTGAAAGGACATCTACTACAACCATGTGTTGAAAGATTGGTTGTCATTGATGTCAACCCTTGAAGAAGTCTGGTAGTCCCAACGGTATGGTTATGGAACCCATAAATGATCAAGGAAAAATTTCATAAAGGAAGGTGTAAATGAAGGTAAATCAATCATGGATGGATAGTCCTTGTTATTCCATTTCTGGTGATAGGTGGTATGCCACGTAGTTCCTCATGGTTGAGGATTTATGGCCTTGTGAAGTTAGAATCCCCCAAAAATGGTCAAGAATCCCTTAGTTGGTTACAAGTATTTAATGAAAGGGTAAAGTGGTTGTAACAAGAAAGTTAAGTAGTCCCTAAGTTTAAGGAAAGAGGTTACCAAGAAAAATTATAAATACAACTCAAGGAGTCATTCACAAGCACATTCACTCACTCTTCCTATTGAAAATTTTCTAGTGAACTAGTGATCTATTGGCAAGTTTTGCAAAGACGAAATATGAGGTAGCGGAAAGTGATAAGTGAGAGAGTTTCTGGGTTGTAAAGGAGAGAAAATTTCACTGAGGAAACCCTAGTTTGGTCAACCCCCGTGGGTCAGACCACTAGTTTCCCACGAGGCATCCCCGAGGGTTGCAGTATACTTGTCATGCAAGGCCCCACGAGATAGGATGTCTTAGTCCCACGAGGGAAAGACAAGTTTGGGGAAAATGCTAGTACCAAGTCCCTGAAGACAAAATATAACTTACAGGTCAACATTTTAGTGTTCCAGGTCAGCTACAGAGGTACTGGTATGTTTGTGTACTTCTTGTGAAGGCTATGTTGGATTATGATGTGGTGTATGCGCAAGGCATACTTGGCATATTGATGAGGGTTTGACACATGATCGAGGTACATCTTGGATACATGATTGAGTAAGGCATTCTTGTATATTTGGTTCATTATATGGAATTTTTTCTATGGTTCATATATTTGAGATGATTTTTCATGGTTGAGGTATACACTTGATGTATAGTGGCATATGCATGAGGGACATGCAATGGTTCTTCATTGATGATATGGTACAAGTATATACTTGATTGATGCTATGGTATATGGTACATGTTGTATTCATGGTTGACATATGGTACATTATTGGCTACTTATCATTGATTTTGTAGTTGGTATGTCTTATTGTTCATGATTGATGCATATATGTTTTTATACAGTTGATGGATGATATGGTTAAGGTTTTGGTATAACATAGGTTGATGGTGTAGGTTACAGGTTGGATACAGTGACAAGTTGATGTGTCAGGTTATAGTTTGATGTGACAGTGGCCGTGACAGTTGGTCTACATTTATATTTCAGGGCAACAAGACAGAGAAAGGAAAGGAGGTCGTAGCCTCCTTTCAATTGGTGTCAGAGAACAAAGGAATACAGAGCTTCCTTTCGGTCAGAGCCTGATAATCAGGAGGTTGTAGCCTCCTTCTGGTTGTATCCAAAGAATTCAGGGAGTTGTAGCTTCCTTCAAGTTGGATCCTGTAAATAGGTGGTTGTATCCTCCTTCTAATTGTAGCTGGAGAATTGGGAATTTGGTTCTTCCAATGAATGTATTATTTTGATATATAAGAAAATAATTATGTGATTCTCTCCCATTTGGGTTTCCACGTAAATTTTGGTGTATTGTGTTTCTGTGGATGTTTATTATGCTCTGTTTATTTATACTACTCATAATATATTGATACTGAAGAATGCATGACCCACACTAAGAGGGGGGGGGGTGAATTAGTGTGTGAACTATTTTAACTATTTATTTTCACAAGTTACCACTTAAAACATATTTGAACAGATTAAGAACAATCACATCATAATTACAATGAACACAAGACCCCAGATGTTTGTATAAGATTTTGTATAATAAATATGAGCATAGTAATATGAATATATGTGAGAGAGGATTTTCTTTTAGCACCAACTAAAGTAAGGAGCACCAACCCCTCGAAGAGCACCGAATCTCTGCCAAGACCTAGCTTGGCGCAAGACCCAACTTACTGCAAGTCCCAACTTGCTGATAGAAACCAGTCTATCCAAATAGAGTTTGTTCAACTCCAGTAGTAGTGATCCATTATAGAATCAGTTATATCTTATGATCAAAGGTATATCATAAGACACTCATCACTGCATTTCATCTTCTCTGTAATTCACATTTTATTTCCTTTGATATCTTCTTGGAATCTTCTTCAACTTTTGATCTTCTGTTTTGAAGTGCAGAGACACTTTCTTCTCGCCACTTTTTCTTGTTTATATAATCTTCAAACTGGTGTGAAATTTAAAACATGTCCCTTTGTTTGAACCATTGTACCTTTTCATTTAAAATGATAATCTAAACTTTAATTAATATCATTTTTTCTTTTTATTCTTTATTCATATTTTCATGATTTGTTCTCTTTTAATCAGGACTGTGAATCAGTTCATTCTTCGACCATCGTGCCTCTTTGATTAATCAATCTTAATTATTGTTTATTTGTTTTACGGTGAAGGCTTTCCATAAATTGATCACAATCATGGATCAATTTAATCCTTTAAACTCGATCACGAATCTCTATTATATTTACAGAGACCAGATTCTGTGATGGTGCTTCCTTCAAACCATCACATATGACCGTGCCATAAGACCATGGGATTTACCAACTATAGCAATGTATAGTAAAATGATTATAGCATATGACCAATGACATAGAACCATAGGCTTACCAACTAAGCGACATACATTATGTCCCTTTAAACCTTTTTACCATATGACCAACAACGGTGACCTCTCGCTTAGGCAATTAGACCAAACAAGGGCTTTATTAAATTAACGATCATGATTCGATCTCTGATGGGATGGACGTCTGAAGGAGTTTCAGAGTTTTCCCATCGGGTCTTCGTGACTTACTACATTGCAAAATTCCCGATTATGATATCGCTGATACAATTGGACAATTCACATTTATCTCACAGAGATACATCAACGGTCCACTTTAACCTTGCACTTATACTTTTACTGCAACATCATGATGACCATGAATTAGTCATTCATCGATATGGATGGTTTTCATAACTTCAACACTTTGGCATTTCGACCTTCGCGACTTCGGCCTTTCGACCCTTCAGCATTTCGACTCTTCGTGACTTCGGCCATTCAGCCTTTCATCACTTCGTCTCTTCGACATTTTGTCCTTCATGATTTTTGTGACTTCCATCATGTCAAATCTTCGAAGCTGTCAATCTACTGACATGTGTCCCTTTCGCAATTTCGATGTTTAGGACTTTGACAATATTAGGGTGTTTTTTTTTTCATGAAAAACTCTCTGAGTGACGTAAGTTGCTTACGCCACTTGCTGACGTGTCACAAACTAAGTAGATGCTACATGTCACTCTGATTCATGATTTTCACCTACCAAAAATGATGAATCAAATTGACACTTGTCAGTGTTTGATTGTGTCACATGTCCTTGCTGACGATGTCTTGCTAATGTGTCATCCTTCCTCAATTTCTAGATCCTTGACTCATCGACACTCCAAAATTCTGACAAGGGCCTAGATATTTGTTAGCTCCTTCCTTAACCTTCATCAACGTGACTACCAACTATGACCAAGGGCCAAGCTAGAGGAGTGCATTGTGATTTCTCATATTGTGAACTCCTGATATGTGTTGCCTTGCTCGAAACTTGTGAAACTCTGAAATGCTTCAGGACAGATCAACGATCCATGGCCTCGGTGATACAGCAATTGACAGGGTTTCAACACTTTGAACTCAAAGCCTCTTTAACTTACTTATCCTATCCTTCCACATTTAGATGATCTAATGGCTGATGGGAATCAGGTTTAATCCGACGGTTGCTAAGGCTCTAGAAGCAAATCAACGGTCATCAACTTTCCTCGATCCAATGGTCTGGATCTAATCATGATTTTGCATTTCAGTATTTCATAGGTTATATGACCTCCCTTCTGCTGACTCCTGATTTCCCGATATCCGATTTCTCGATATCCTCTTACGTTGGATCGATGGTCCATGACCCTCCATGATCCAATGGTCCAGATCATATCATAACACTGTCTTTGACTTTCTTGATCTTCGAGTCAACAAAATTCCAATCACTTTCCACATGTCCTCTTGATGCAATGGATCAAATCATTTCGCTACTTTGGAGTGTTTAACTAACTCCTGGGCTTATCCTCCTTGTAGTTCCACTGGATTTGACGGTTGACGGGTATTCTTGAAGCAGATCAATGGTCACGATATTTCAATGGTCCTCAAGCCCACAGTCACTCAAATGACCCATGTGTGTTGTATTAGATGATCAACATGGTCAAATTCTTGATCGGACAGCTGCTAAGCTTCTCATTCTAATCTGATGGTTGTTGAGGCTTCTCGCATTTTCTGTGCACTGATCAAATGTTCAGTATTTTCACTGATCCTGATGACATCTCTACAATCTGTTCTTCCTTCAGATCTTTTGATCAACGAATCATTGTTGATCCTATCATGATCAACAATAGACACGAAATAATTTTGTACTTCTGAGCCTTGATCTTCATACAATTCGCTTATGCTTGTTCGCTCCTCCTCATGAACTTGTGTTGTCTCTCTCTCCACATAGTTTGACATCAATGGAAATGTCATACGTCATTTAACAACATATCATCACTTCAATTGTTGACATTAAGGACAATCTCATCTGATGTACTTCATCATTACAGATCATCACTTCGACTGTTTACATCAATGACAATATTTCCAACATATACTATATTGTTGATGATATTAATGATTACATATTGTGGTTAAAAGTGATAATAAAGTTCTCATATTGATTCACCCCCCCTCTCTATATTCCAACAATTGATATTAGAGCATGTCCTTCAAGAAACAGTTTAACCACAGGAAGGAGATCATGGAATATGCTAATATTGGATCACCAAGGTTTGATGGAAAAAATTATGCCTTTTGGATTAAAAGGATGCAAACATTTTTACAGGCACATGGATTTGATGTTTGGTAGTCAGTATTAGACGGATATCCAACACCAGCCACTCCCCCAACTTAAAAATATGGAAAAAAACTCAACGAAAAAAAATCAAAGGCTAAAGGAACCATTCTGAGTAGTCTAGATGATTCAGTGTTTGTCAAAGTTATTCATTGCAAGACCACAAAGGATCTTTGGGGTAAACTTCAAAATATTTATGTAGGAGACACCAAATTCAAGGGAGCTAAGCTTGAAACCCTTAGAGATAATTTTGAGCAACTAAAGATGAAGGAAGATGAAGGAATTACAACCTAATTTCTACGAGTTGATGAAATAGTGAACACTATTAGAGGACTGGGAGAAGAAGTTGATGAGTCAGTGGTCGTTCAAAAGGTTCTAAGATCTCTACCTATAAGATTTGATCCTAAGATATCATCCCTGGAAGAAATAATATATCTTGACAGTTTGAGCATGGATGAGCTACATGGAATATTCACAACTTATGAAATGAGGACAGAGCAAGAGAACCTAGTCACAAAGGAAGCAATGTTCAAATCATCCAAGAAGACGAAGAAGAAAAAAAATAAAAATTCAAAACCATATTGCAGTTGCAGCAATGAATCAAAGGAATATGAAGAAGTGGAAAACTTCGTAAGGAAGTTGAAAAGAGAAACTGAAAAGTACAAAGGTATGATTCCATTGAAATGTTTTAATTGTGATGGTATTGTCATTTTGATTCTAATTGTCCTTATGCTAAGAATAAAGGTAGTGATGAAGAAGGAGATTCTAAGAAGAAGAAAAAAAATAAAAAGGGAGACAAGAGAAGGAACACAAGGAAAATCTTCAAGAAACATTTCTATTCAAAGGAAGACAACTCTTCATCGGAAGAGGATGATGATAGCGAAAATGATTAAAAAATAGTACTCTTCATTGCAGTAGAAGATGATGATTTCGAAGATTCTGAAGTAGAAGGCAAAGTCGATCTCAGAGAATAATTAATCAGTGCCTTAGAAGAACTAGAGAAAGAAAGAAATAAAATCAAGTCACTCAAGAAAGAGTTAAAGAATAAAGAAGGATCTCAAAATTCCAACTCAAAAGAATTAGAGTAGATAATCACGAATTTAAAATCCAGGTAGAAGAAGACAAAAGGATTGAAGTAACACTCATAAATCAGTTGGAAGATAAGGAGAAGATAATTGAAGGCTTGGAAGCAGAAATAGTCACCTTACAAAAACATCTCTGGTAGAAAGATATGCAGTAGAATAACACCAAAATTTTGGATGAGATCATCAATAGTCAAAGGCCATACTATGACAGGCATGGACTAGGTTACAAGAAATGTAGTCCGAGAAAGGTTCAATCTCTAATGTGACAAAGAAAGAAGCATAAAAGATAAGTTATGCATAAACTGTCAGAGGTCCAAGAAGAACCCAAGAAGAAAATCAGAGAGGAACTAGACCACCTGGAAGATCTAAAACACAAAATCAACAGTCAACAACATCTCAATAAGAAGAAGGCTTCAGTAGAGTAACACCATCCAGAAGATCTCGTACATCCAAGTATCAAAACATTTTTATTGGTTTATGTTATTCTTGCAACCATTTTGGTCACAAAGCTATAAATTGTAGAGCACGTGTCAAGAACGTAAGAAACTATGAAGGATACTAAAATAATAGTTATCCAAGAAGGCCTAATGAAACATAGAACAAAAACTACAATAATTTTGGATCATTGAGTAATGAAGTTGAATGTTACAAATGTAACAACTTTGGATGCATGGACAAAGGTTGTAGAATGATTTCTCCTCCAAAGTAACCAATTCAAAATATGAAAAGTCATAAACAATAACCACAACGGATATGGAGAAGAAAGCATGATCAATTCAACACTAAAGAATGCTCTCTTTCTCTACAAGTGAAACACAAGAAAATTGGATGGTATATTGACATCGATTGTTCGAATCATATGAAATGTGACAAGAATAGGTTTCTAATACTGAAGAAGGAATGATATGGATTAGTTTCATTTGGAAATGATAACTCAACCAAAATCATAGGTAGATGTAGAATCAAGCTTGGAAGTAAAGATGCCAATGCATAAAATGTTCTATTGGTCGAAGATATGAAGCACAATCTCCTAAGTGTCAGTCAAACGTGTGATCAAGGACATAAAATTTTGTTTGACTCAGAAAAATGTGAGGTAAGAAAAGAAGAATCTGGAAAATTGGTGGCTACATCTAGAAGAACCCCAAACAACATATATGTCATGAATGAGATTGGAAGGGGAAAATGTTGCTTAGGAAAAAAAAAATGAAAGTTGGCTTTGTCACAAAAGGATGGGTCACACAAACTTTGATAACCTTTTCAAAATTAGTAGAAATGAAGTAGTGAAAGAAATTCTTGAGATCTCAAAGCCAACAAATAATCTATGTGAGCATTGTCTATAGGGAAAAAAAAATAGGACCAAGTTCAAGTCAAAAGAATACTTCGAAACAAAAACATCAGATATTGTACATGTTGTTCTATGTGGACCTACAAGAATGAAGGGATTAAATGGAGAACAATACTTTATGCTATTCATTGATGACTATACAAGAATGAGTGAAATTTTCTTTCTCAAAAAGAATTCAGAGGCATTTGAACACTTCAAGATATACAAAGAAATGGTTGAGACCGAGATGGATCTAAGAATCATGTGTTTGAGATCAGACAATGGAGGATATTTTACATCAAAGTAATTCATGGATTTTTGTGGTGAACATGGAATAAAGAGACAATTTTTGGTAGTGAGGACACCTCAACAAAATGGAGTGGTTGAAAGGATGAACAAAACAATACAGGAAATGTCCAAAACCATGTTTAAATATTCCAAGTCGAGTGACATATTTTGGGCACAGGTAGTTCATACAACAATTCACATCCTGAATAGAGGAATTCTCATAAGTAACAATGATAAGACTCCCTACGAGCTATGGAAAGGAAGACCAAAAAATGTGAATCATTTCAGATTATTTGGAAGCAAATGTTATATCAAAAGAGACAGGCTTGGAAATTTCGACTCCCAAGTTGACAAAGGCATACTAGTTGGTTATTCAACCAAAAGAAAAGCATATAAATTCTTCAGTTCAAGACTCAACGAGATCATGGAAAGAATCAATGTAACAATTGATGAGATATATGTACGGAAGAACAAAGAAGGAAGCAAAGACTTAAAAGAACAGAATGACGAGGAAGATCTAAAATAAGAAGAGCAGCCAGAAGAAGAATAAGAAGAAGATGAGCAACATATATATCCTAAGAAACCTATCCTATGAGTACAAAAAATTCATCCACCAGAAAAAATTATTGGGAATAAAGATGCAGGAGTTGAAAACCAAAGAAGAATAATATCATCATAACAACAACACCTAGCATTGTTATCCATAGTTGAACCAAGCAGTTTTGAAGAATCCAGCAAGGATGAAAACTGGATCAAGGTTATGGATGAAGAATTGGATCAAATAGAGAAGAATACCACATGAGAACTAGTTCCAATACCAAAGAACAAGAATGTGATTGGTAAAAAGTGGGTCTTCTGAAACAAACTGAACAAGGATGGACAGGTAACCAGAAACAAAGCAAGGTTAGTTTGCAAGGGATACACTCAGATATAAGGTATATATTTTGAAGAGAAATTTTCCCGAGTAGCTAGGGTGGAAGCTATCAGAATAATGTTATCCTATGCATGTTACAAAAGAATAAAGGTGTACCGGATGGATGTAAAATCATCCTTTCTGAATGGAGAGTTAGAATAAGTCTACATAGAACAATTTGAATGGTTTCTACTATTAGAAAATGAATATTATGTCTGTAGGTTGAAGAAAACATTGTACAAAATTAAACAGGCCCCAAGAGCATGGTATTCAAGAATGGACAGGTATCTACAATAACACGGATTTGAGAAGGGCAATGTCGACAACAATATCTACATAAAAGTGGATCGAGACAGTGTATTGATAACTGAAGTTTTTGTATATGACATCATCTTCGGATGCGATGATGACAAGATGAGTAAGAAGTTTTCCAGATATATGCAGAATGACATCAAAATGTCTTTGCTTGGTGAGCTGAGTTTCTTCTTGGGATTATAGATATGTCATCGTGATAAAGGTATTTTCATTTCTCAAACCAAGTATATTAGAGAAATTCTAAAGAATTTTGGAATGAAATATTGCAAATCCATGAGTACTCCTATGTAGACCATTTGCATGCTAAGAAAGGATGATGATTCTAAGAATGTAGATCATAAACTCTACATATCAATGATTGGTAGTTTAATTTATGTGAAAATGTCAAGACCATATGTGATGCAAGAAATGGGACAAGTTGCGAGATTTCAAGCAACACTGAAAGAAACACATGTTATGGAAGTAAAGAGAATATCCAAATATTTCAAGGAAACACAATATTTTGGATTGTGGTATCCATAAGGGAATGATCTATATTTAGTCGCCTACATAGATGTAGATTGGGAAGGTAGAATTGATGATAAAAGAAGTACAATTGGAGCATATTTCTACTTAGATGAGTATTTGGTATCATGGCTAAGAAAGAAACAATCATCAGTATATTTGTCCACAAAAGAGGCAGAATATATTGTAGTGAGAACATGTTGCACTCATTTTATCTAGATGAAGTAGACCTTGCAGGATATATAAGTGAAGTATGATGAGCCCATTTCAATACTCTGTGACAACACTAGTGCTATCAGTATCTCAAGGAATTGGGTGATTAATTCCAAGATGAAATACATTTCGATCAAGTATCACTTTCTATAGGAATAGGTTACAGAGAAGAACATCAAGATAGAGTATATTGGGATGAAAGAGAAGATTGCAAATATATTTACCAAATATCTTCCAAGGGAGAGCTTTGAGTATCTTCAACAGAAAATTGGGGTAGTTTCTTCCCCACAATGATTCATACGACATTAGACATAGTAAGATAGGGGGAGAGCAGTAGAAGACATGAAGAATCCAAGTAAATAATATTTTGAATGATTTTCTTATACATCAGATATTTACATGAGGAAGCACCAAAAAGAGAAAAAAGAGTCTTGTAGATAGGGGGAGCATCTCCAAGGAGAATTACCCTTTGCCATTAATATCAAAGGGGGAGAGAAAGAACAAATGCATGCAAATGGAGGGAAATAAAATATGCATGGAAATAGGGGGAGAAATGGTCTTAGTGGGAGTGATGGTCACAGGGGGAGCATAATCAGGAGCATGAGTGTTAAACCTGCAAAGAATAGATCTAGCTAGAAAATACCACACACATTTGCAGAGAGAAATTGAGAAAGAAGAAGCAAGAGAGAAAGAATGGAAGAATTCTCATTAACCGTATTCCACACTCAAAGAGTGAATAATTTAAAATAGATATAGGATACATGAGTAACTAATGCACCATAGTCATGGTATAGAGTGATATGGACACACACCAACAATTACAAGAGTAAATTGCCACCTAGTCTAGTCTCTCAGGCAGTTATGAGAGTGAATTGCCACCAAGTCTGAGTTAACTAATCTATCAATATTCAGTTAACTGAATGAAACAGAGTGAAGTGAGGAGGATATTAGGGAATCATGAGTAATTTCTATTCTAGTGATGATCCCAAGGACAATGCGCATTAGTTGTTTATGATCCCAATGTTGCATGGTGATAATTCCAGTGTAGCATCTAGACTCCACTCAACTGATCAAACTGAAGTGAAAAATGAAGAGAATATTCTACCTAGAGGAATATTCTTCCTAAAATATAGGATACTGAATAATGAATAATAAACAGGAAAAACCTTAGGAAAAATAAATCCTAGGTGTGCGTGAAGTAACTCCAACACCCCCCCTGAACATCATTATGGTGAAAATAAAGAATGGGTCCCGACAACGAGGCCATGTTCGGTACCCAAATAAAAAATATACATTGAAATAAATGATGAAAGAGGGAAAACCTCATGGAACCCCCCCCGCCCTCAAATTACAATACATAAAATAAAATAAAATTGAGAAGGAACAAAAAGCAATTGCTAAGCAACCCTGTCATTCACTCCAGGAAGACCTCACAATTATGCAAGTTTATGCTCACTGAATATTTTATTGAAGATGTAGATGTATGCATGGATCTGATGAAGTAGATGCACCATTGAGATGTCTACACATATCCACTTTCTCTTCTTTTAATTAAGAAGATCCAAATAAAGTTTGGATGAAACTTTGAAAACCATGCGGTCGTTTCCGGAAAAACGCTGAAATTTTGTTGATTTTAAAATGATCATAACTTCACTTCTCGAACTTTGTTTCAGACAATTTGTTTTTTTAAATTGGATATTTTTCTGAGAGGAATTCAAATATCCAATTTTTTCCAGCAAATTTTTCTCAGAAAATATCATAATTGAGTCTGATGTGTGCAACTCCCTTTTTGTCTCCTGAGATGCATGCATTGTGCATGTAAAGGTATCTGCATGTGACCCCTAAGATGCATGCCATATATATTCCACATGAAATTCACAAAACAAATTTGAAATGGATTAGACATCATATTCAATTAATGGAATGCAAATTTGTGCAGATACTTGTGTAGAAGGCTCTTCAAACTGAGATGATTTGTCTTCTAGTGGCTTTTCTACATTCTCTATTTTGTCAACATTTTGCATGCAGTCTTCCTTATTCCCAAATAAAACCTCTAATCTGGTCCATAATTCATTTGGAGTTGATTCTTCTGAGTCATCATATACTTGATGGATAATTTCAGGAGAAATAAACCAGAGGATACATCCTATGGCCATATCTTGTCTATTGAGAAAATCATTTTTCTCATCGGCGGAATTAGGCTCTACTTCCATTGCCATAATTATTTGGTACAATCCTCTGCATATGAGAAGAAGCATAATTTTTGGCTTTCACTCCAAATAGTTATGAGGCGTGAGAAGTATTGTTGGTGAATAATCCATCTTTTCTGCGTTCTTCAATCTTTGGTACCTGCAAAAAATATTTTGGTGTATATTTTTCTTAGTAGTCTGGTGGCTTTGATACCATGTAAATGTGTTGAACCTACATAGAATATATCTATATAGAAAATACCACACACATTTGCAGAGAGAAATTGAGAAAGAAGAAGCAAGAGAGAAAGAATGGAAGAATTCTCATTAACCATATTCCACACTCAAAGAGTGAATAATTTACAATAGATATAGGATACATGAGTAACTAATGTGTCATAGTGGTGGTCTAGAGTGACCTGGACACACACCAACAGTTATGGAAGTAAACTACCACCTAGTCTAATTTCTTAGGCAGTTACGAGAGTGAACTGCCACCCAGTCCGAGTTAACTAGTCTATCAGTCTTCATTTAACTGAATGAAATAGAGTGAAGTGAGGAGGATATAAGGGAATCATGAGTAATGTGCTAGTCTGGTGATGATCCCAAGGACAATGTGCATTATCTAGTTATGATCCCAATGTTGCATGGTGATAATTCCAATGTAGCATCTAGACTCCACTCAACTGATCAAATTGAAGTGAAAACTGAAGAGAATATTCTACCTAGAGGAATATTCTTCCTAAAATATAGGAGACTGAATAATGACTAATAAACAAGGAAAAACCTTATGAAAAATAAATCCTAGGTGTGCATGAAGTAACTCCAACACCCCCCTTGAACATCACTATGGTGAAAATAAAGAATGGGTCCCGAAAATGAGGCCGTGTTAGGTACCCAAATACAAAAGATACACTGAAATAAACAATGAAAGAGGGAAAACCTCATTGGAAATGCGCCCCCCCCCTCGGCAAATTACAATTCATAAAATAAAATAAAATTGAGAAGGAACAAAAAGTCATTGCTAAGCAACCTTGTCCTTCACTCCAAGAAGACCTCACAACTGTGCAAGTTTATGCTCGTTGAAGATTTTATTGAAGATGTAGATGTCTACATGGATCTGATGAAGTATATGCACTATTGATATGTCCACACATATCCACTTTCTCTTATTTTAATGAAGAAGATCCATATAAAGTTTGGATGAAACTTTGAAAACCATGTAGTCGTTTTTAGAAAAATGCTAAAATTTTGTTGATTTTAAAATGATCATAACTTCACTTCCTGAACTCCGTTTTAGAAGATTTGTTTTTCTGAAATTGGATATTTTCCTGAGAAAAATTCAAATATCCAATTTTCTTTAGCAAATTTTTCTCAGAAAATATCATAATTGAGTTTGATGTGCGCAACTCCCTTTTTGTCTCCTGAGATGCATGTGTTGCGCATGTAAAAGTATTTGCATGTGACCCCTGAGGTGCATGCCATATATCTTCCACATGAAATTCACAAAACAAATATGAAATGTAGTAGACATCATATTCAATTAATGGAATGAAAATATGTGCAGATGCTTGTGTAGAAGGCTCTTCTTACTGAGATGATTTATCTTCCAGTGGCTTTTCTACATTCTCTATTTTGTCAAAAAAAATCATGCAGTCTTCCTTATTCCCAAATAAAACCTCCAATCTGGTCCATAATTCATTTGGAGTTGATTTTTTTGAGTCATCATATACTTGATGGAGAATTTAAGGAGAAATACACCAGAGGATGCATCCTATGGCCATATCTTGTCTATTGAGAAAATCGTTTTTCTCATCGGTGGAATCAAGCTCTACTTACATTTCCATAGTTATTTGGTACAAGCCTCTGCATATGAGCAAAATAATAATTTTTGGATTCCACTCCAAATAGTCATGAGGCGTGAGAAGTATTGTCAGTGAATAATCCATCTTTTCTGCGTTCTTCAATCTTTAGTACCTGCAAAAAATAATTTGGTGTAGCTTTTTCTTAGCAGTCTGTCGGCTCTGATACCATGTAAATGTGTTGAACCTACAAATAATAGATCTGGCTAGAAAATACCACACACATTTTCAGAGAGAAATTGAGAAAGAAGAAGCAAGAGAGAAAGAATGGAAGAATTCTCATTAGTCGTATTCCACACTCAAAGAGTGAATAATTTACAACATATATAGGATACATGAGTAACTAATGCACCATAGTGATGTTCTAGAGTGATTTGGACACACACCAACAGTTACGAGAGTAAACTGCCACCTAGTCTAGTCTCTCAGGAAGTTACGGGTGTGAACTGCCACCTAGTCTGAGTTAACTAGTCTACCAGTCTTCAATTATCTGAATGAAACAGAGTCAAGTGAGGAGGATATTAGGGAATCATGAGTAATTGGATAGTCTGGTGATGATCCCAAGGACAATGTGCATTAGTTTGTTATGATCCCAATGTTGCATGATGATAATCCCAATGTAGCATCTAGACTCCACTCAACTGATCAAATTGAAGTGAAAACTGAAGAGAATATTCTCCTTAGAGGAATATTCTTCCTAAAATATAGGATATTGAATAATGACTAATAAACAAGGAAAAAACTTAGGAAAAATAAATCCTAGGTGTGCGTGAAGTAACTCCAACAACCATGCCATCAGTTTTACCTTCAATTCCAAAGGGGGAGATTGTTGAAATATTGGTTGTTATTGATGTCAACCCTTGAAGAAGTTTTGTATCCCCAACATTATGGTTATGGAGCCCATTATTGATCAAGGAAAAAGGTCATGAAGGATAGTTTAAATGTAGGTAACTCACTCATGGACAGATATTTCACATCATGACGTTTCTGGTGATAGGTGGTATGCCATGTAGTTCCTCACGGTTGAGGAGTTATAGCCTTATGAAGTTAGAAGCCCCAAAGAATGGTCAAGAATCCCCTAGTTGGTTACAAGTCTTTAATGAAAGGGTAAAGTGGTTGTAAAAATAAAGTTAAGAATCCCCTAAGTTCAAGGAAAGAGGTTACCAACCAAAAGTATAAATACACCTCAAGGATTCATTCATAAGCACATTCACTCACTCTTTCTATTGAACATATTCTAGTGAATTAGTGATATATTAGCAAGTTTTGCGATGAAGAAATCTGAGGTAGTGAAAAGTGAGAAGTGTGGGAGTTTTGGGTTTGTAGAGGACAACAGAGTTCGTTGAGGAAACCCTAGTTTGGTCAACCCTTGTGGGTCATACCACTAGTGTCCTGTGAGGAATCCCCACGGGTTGCAGTATACCTATCATGTGAGGCCCCATGAAACAGGATGTATTAGTCCTGTGAGGAAAAGACAAGTTTAGGGGAAATGCTAGTACCAGGTCCCTACAGACAGAAGATAACTTCCAAGTTATCATTTCAGTGTTTCATGTCCACTACGTAAGTACTGGTATGTTTGTGTACGTGTTGTGAAGTTTATGCTTGATTATGATGTGTCGTATGCTTGAGGCATACTTGGCATATTGATGAGGGTTTGAAACATGATTGAGGTACATATTGGCTACATGATTGAGTAAGGTATTTTTGTATATTTGGTTCAACATATGGCATGTTTTTTATGGTTCATATCTTTGATATGATTGTTCATGGTTGAGTTATGCACTTTATGTATGGTGGAATATGCATGAGGGACATGCATTGGTTCTTCATTGATGATATGGTACAGGTCTACACTTGATTGATACTATGGTATATGGTACATGTTGTATTCATGGTTGACATATTGTACATGATTGGCTAATTATCATTGATTTTATAGTTGGTATATCTTATTGTTCATGATTAATGCATATATGTTGGTATATAGTTGATGGATGATATGGTTCAGGTTTTGGTATAGAAAAGGTTGATGGTGCAAGTTATAGGTTGGATACAGTGACAGGTTGATGTGACAAGTTACAATTTGATGTGATATTGATAATGACAGTGACAATGATAGTGGCAAAGACAGTGATAGTGACAGTGGCAGTGGCAGTGTGAGTCGTAGTGACAGTTGGTCTACATTTATATTTCAGGGCAATAGTACGGGGAAAGGAAAGAGGGTTGTATCCTCCTTCCAGTGGTGTTGGAGAACACAAGGATTTGTGTTGGAAATACTGAGAGGGGGGGTGAATCAATATTACCTTTTTAAACAATTAGTAATTACTTTGTTATTCTATTAATCATAAAAATAGATCAACACTGGACTTGTATTTAAAAATAAATTATATAAGTATACTTAACAAGAATTACAAAGTTTATAAAGAATAATCTGTGATTATGAAGGACACCAATACTCTTTAGAGCACCAACTCTTATAGACACAAATCCACTTCTTCAGGGCACCAACTCCCTTGTTTTAGGGAACCAACCCTAGGAAGCACCAACTCCATTGTTTTAGGGCACCAACCCTAGGAAGTACCAACTCCCTTGTTTTCACACTTTACTTAGTAAAGGATATGAATCCTTCCTTGCTCCTCCCTTCCACCCTGACTGCATAAGAATTTTCATTTTTCCTTCTTGGACTCTGCTTCTGCTTTTGATCTTCTTATCTAGACTGTAGAGACACTTTATTCTCACCATATATTTATGTTTATATAATATTCCAACAGGTGTGAAATTGAACCATTGTGTCCTTCATACATAAAAATGCACCTCTTCATTTTGTTTAACAACAAATAATGCTTGTCTTTTAACTTATAATTAATATCTTCCTCTATTAATCATCAAAGTAGATCAACACTGGACTTGTATTTAAAAATCAATTATATAAGTATACTTAACAAGAATTACAAAGTTTATAAAGAATAATCTATGATTGTGAAGGGCACCAATACTCTTTAGAGCACCAACTCTTATAGACACAAATCCACTTCTTCAGGGCACCAACTCCCTTGTTTTAGGGAACCAACCCTAGGAAGCACCAACGCCATTGTTTTAGGGCACCAACCCTAGGAAGTACCAAATCCCTTTTTTCACACTTTACTTAGTAAATGATATGAATCCTTCCTTGCTCCTCCCTTCCACCCTCACTGCATAAGAATTTTCATTTTTCCTTCTTGGACTCTGCTTCTGCTTTTGATCTTCTGATCTGGACTACAAAGACACTTTATTCTCACCATATATTTATGTTTATATAATATTCCAACAGGTGTGAAATTGAACCATTGTGTCCTTCATACATAAAAATGCACCTCTTCCTTTTGTTTAACAACAAATAATACTCGTCTTTTAACTTATAATTAATATCTTCCTCTATTATTATTCATATATTATCATGAAATATCTTCAATTTAGTAAGAGGGATAATTCCTGATCATATATATGTTGTTGAAAATTTTAAGAGTCGATCACAAGCATGTATCAACTTCCTTATTTCTATCCCACACTTTCGTTGCATCCTCAATTCTCAATAGATTAGAATCAATATTGTACTCCATTATCTGGTGCATTTTACTGTACCTAAAATGGGAAGGTGCTAACTTGTGACTCCCCTTTTTTTTTCATTTGACCAACAACTAGATACATAAGGCACAGGGCTTGTTTTATGTTTTAGCCCATAGGAACTTCATTTCACCAAGTAACCATATATATCATGACCAATTGTTAAGACAATTGGCTCTTTAACTCATCATCACTTTACATATGACCTCAACCTGTGACCGAGGGTGAATACATATGAGGATTTATCGTGAAAGTTCAATCTCATCCATTGATTCTTTCTCTTTGATATTGATCTAACGGTGTGGAGTTAATCTCTTTTTGAATGGATGATTCTTGCTTATTGAATAAGTCATATAATTTCAATGATTTCTTGTTTTCATTTAACAATTCATGCTTACTCTATTCTTCCACTACGCTTCATCAACTGTTGAGAATTCTCCCGAAGTAGATCAATGGTTAACGTTAATTTGTGACTTCGACCTTCGGTACTTCAGGAATTTTTTCTTGTAGGAGAAGTTGGAAATCCCCAGAGGCTATAATCCTGGAGTGATGTGGCATGATGATGTCACCAAAGATGATGTGGACCTGTAGTGTGTGTGTCACGTGTCACCCTGATTTGTGATTTTCACAGACCTTATGTGCCATATGAGTTTTTACACTTGTCACCATATGATTGGGCCACATGTCCTTGCTGATGTGATCCTGCTGACGTGGACCTATTGTTGTGTCACATGTATTATTTTGATATTCCTATTAGATCGGATAGCTGGCTAGATTTCACGATTATGGATTTGCACTTCGTGGCTTCGAAATTTTGTGACTTCGGGAATTTTGGCACTTTTGTATCAATCTTCGATCATCGCTGAAGTGCCGAATATGTTTTTCCACCATTTGATATTTCCTTGTCTTGATCCGATGACTTCTTTTTACTTTGGGAATCCGTTCCTTTTTCCCCACTTATCTTATCCTTCTAATACTTCATCCAATGGTCGATAATGGTCCCAAAATGGTTCAACAATTAGCATTACTTCTAGACTTTAGGATTTCAAATCTTATCGTATCCTTCCACTTTATATTGATCAACGGTCGAAAATATTCACAGTTCTTCCTTTGATCCGACAGTCGACGAAAGTTTGTGACTTCGAGGCTTCGACCTTCGGGTATTCCTACATGATTCAAACTTATTTTCATCGGAGTGGTCAACACCGGAGTTGACTACTTGATCCAACATTTAAGAGCTCACCCAAAGATCCTTCCTAATCCGATGGTTGGTGTTACTTCATGAATTCATGACTTCACAATTTTGTGCCTCTGCCTTGTCTCCAATAATCGTCAAAGTGGCAAAGTTCCGGAGTCATGATCACTTGAAGGCTTTTGCACAAAATTTCTCTACTTGCAGAAATCTATTTCGGATTCACTTGAATGTGCTAACTTCTCCTAAGATTTGTATCAGTGCACTCCTTTATGCATTGTCTATACAGGATCACAATACTATATTTCTCCTGAGCTTTTCCCTCGACCTTAACATTGTGTGCTCTGATTCTATGTGTATTCTTTGTAGAATATCCCTACTATCTCTCCCGAGCTTTAGGAACATAGGATCATTGTTGATCTTATCGTGATCAACAATGATCACGAATTGCTTCTACCACAAGGTGATATTCCTCTGCCCCAAGGTGATCTTCCTTTTTTCTCTGATTACTGTACATGTTTGACTCATTTTGCCATCAATGACAACACATTATATTGATCTTATTTAAATCAATGCCAACACCATAATACCATGTCCAACATTGATCATATTGGTCTTCTTTGATATCAATTCCAACACCATAAGACCATGTCCAACAAGTTGGAGCTTCCTTCAGGTCGGAGCCTAAGAATCATGGGGTTATAGCCTCCTTTTGGTTGTATCCAAAGAATTTAGGGAGTTGTATATTCCTTCAAGTTGGAGCATGTAAATAGGATTTGTATCCTCCTTCCATTTGTAACTAGAGAATTTGGAATTTGGTTCTTCCAATGAATGAATTATTTTGATATATAAGAAAAAAATTCTGTGATTTTCTCCCATTTGGGTTTCCACATAAATTCTGGTGTATTGTGTTTTTGCGAATGTCTATTATGCTCTGTTGATTTATATTGCTCATAATATATAGATGATATACTGTTGATGATGTTAATGATTGCATACTATGGTTAAAAGTGATAATAAAGTGCTCATACTGATTCACTCCCCCCCTCAATATTCCAACACCATGATGACATATTTGTTTCTCGATTTGGGTAAGATGTCAATGAAATCCATAAAAATATATGTCCATATAGTAGGTGGAATAGGTAGAGGTTGGAGTGTGCCAAATTTTTTTATTGTTTCTCCCTTATTGCATTGATAAGTATCACATTCAACCACAAAGGTGAAGATGTCTTATTTCATGCCTTCCCCAAAAAAAAAAAAAACATTTGATCCTTTCATAGATTTTGTGAAAACTTAAATGCCCAAATGTTGGTGAAGTATGAAGCTCAGAGAGCACATTGTATTTAAGGTGAGACTATGGGCTTAAATACAATCGAACTTTGTAGCAAAGATCTTCATTTCTCCAAGAGTATCCCGAAGATGCATGAGGATATTTTTGCAATCGTTCGATGAGGCCAGACAATTTGGGATCTTTGAACCATTTGTGGTGAACGGTTCTTCTTCATAGTTACTTGAAAGGGCATCAACAAACAAATTTTATTTTCCTTTCTTGTAAATGATCTCATAATCATAACCATACATTTTTTTCAACCACTTATGTTTCCCCTCAAATGAAATTTGTTGTTCCAAGAAATATTTGAAGTTGCAATGATCTGTTTTAATTTTGAAGCGATGCCCAAGAAAGTAAGTATGTCAGATATCCATTGCATGTAGAATAAACAACATTTTACTTTCATAGGTGGATTTTCCCAAGTGTCGCTCATATATTTTTTATCTAGTGAAAGCAAAAGGTATGTCATTTTGCATGAGAATTGCACCAATTCCTTTCCTAGAAGCATCACATTCCAGAAAAAAGTTATTGGTGAAGTCGGGCAATGCCAGAATAGGATTTTTTTCACATAGCCTCTTTCAAGGCTTGGAAGGATTGATGAGTTGCGAGATTCCAACTAAAAGCATTATTTTTAAGAAGAGCAATGAGGGGAGCTGCAATTTTTCCATAATTTTGAACAAACTTGCAATAATAGCTCGTTAAACCTAAGGAATTGTGTATACTTTTAAGAGTTTTAGGGTGAGGAAAACTTTTCATAGCTTCAATTTTCTTAGGATCCACACCTACACCATCCTTTCCAACAATATGATGCAAACACTCTACTTTTGAAGCTCCAAAAGCACATTTAGACTATTTGAGAAAGTGTTTGTTCTAAGACATTGAGTGTAATACTTGATCCACATGGGCCAAATGGGCATGCCAATTTTTACTATAGATGAGGATATCATCAAAGAAAACTAAGACAAAATGACATAGTAAAGGATGGAAGACATGATTCATGAGACTTTGAAAAGAGGAAGGTGAATTGCACAGGCTGAAGGACATGACCAACAACTCATAATGGCCCTCATGAGTTCAAAAGGTAGTTTTGGGAATATTGGCATCTTTCATACATATATGGTGGTAAACGTAACACAGATAAAGTTTGTTAAAGTATTGATTACCACTCAATTCCTCCAAAAGGTCATCAATGACATGAATGGGGAATTTATCTTTGATGGTAATTTTGTTGAGGGAGCAAAAATCAAGACACCTGCACCAGGTGCCTTCTTTCTTGAGTAACATAACTACATGAGAATAATGAGGACTTATACTAGGACGGTAACACTCACCACTAGCAATTCCTGAACAATTTTCTCAATTTCCTTTTTATAGGCAAAGGGATGACGATAAGGGAAAACATTGGGAGGTAGACTGCAAGAAACAAGGAGGGTGGAATGACCATGTGCACCAAGGGAAGGTGAAAGTCCTTGTGGATTGTTAAAAACATATTGGTGTTTGGATAGTAGAGATTTAAGGTTGGGATGAATAGTGGGTGAGGGGGTATCTATGGCTTGAATGGAGTGGAGTTGGGAAATAATATCAAAATGACCTTTTTTGAGTAGTTTTTTCATCTGGCGGGAACTAATGATCTTGGGGGAGCCTGCCATAATGACTTGGAAATGCTACTATTGTCCATCCTATTGGAATTTCATGGTTAATACCTTAAAATCCATGGTGATGGAGCCTAGTGTGCATAACCATTCAACACTGAGCACAATGTCGCAATCGCCCATGTCAATATAAAACATATGAGATTTTTGGTGGTACTGACCAATTTGCAAGCATACATTTTCACAATGCCCCCCAAATTTCATGGAACCACCATTTGCAATCATGATTTGAAATTTTTTAACTACACGGATATAACACATGGCCTCTTGAGCAATGCATCAACGAATAAAATTATGGGTGTTTCCACTATTGACTAGGATAATGAATTTCCTATGCTTAATGTAGCCAATTAACTTGAGGTTTTGGGGAGAAGAAAGACCAATGAAGGCATTCAACAAGATAAGTGGTTCAACTTCTAGTCGATCAAAGGGAGGGGTATGATCATGTGCTTGAGGTATATCTCCAGAATGAGAAACATTGACATCCTTGTTAGAAACATCCTCAAAAATTGCAATAAAATGATTTTTTTCCTTACACTTGTGCCTCGGAAAATAATTTTCATCACAATTATAGAAAAGACCCTTAAGTTGGCATTGAGCCATTTCTACCAGGGTTAATTTATGGATCTTGAGAGGAGTAAAAGAACGGGTTGGATTTGTGGGTTGAGGGAGAGGAAAAAATGAGGGTTTTATGTTTTGGGAGGAGACTATCTTTTGTGCTTCCTTGGTGTGTTGAGTAGCATCCAACCAAGTCTAGGTGTGATCCATTAGGAAATCGACTTAGATGTCATCCTTCGGACCACTAATAAAGCATTCTCGGAAGAAGGTGTTGGACATGTCGTCTATTCTGAAATCCAATTTCTCAAAATCAATGATATATTCTTCCACTTTTCCAGTCTATTTCATCTTCGCCAAATGGAAAAAATGATGTGTGTCAGTGTCAAAGTGTTCATAAAGATATGCAACAAACTTGGTCCAAGAAACATATCCTCTACATGAATTTTTACGCCATTACCAACATTTCCAACATTCAAGATCAAAATAAAGGACATTGATACCAAGTTTGGTAAAATCATCAATAATTCTATGCAAGGAGAAATAATGTTCCATTTGAGTGACCCGTCCCATGGGATCCGAGTCATCAAATTTATTCACTTCAAATTTGGGAAGACAAAGTTCAAAATGAGGAGGGTTGGAATGAAAGGGCATGGAATGGAAGGAATCAATGCCTTTTGGGCGAGAAGATTGTGAAGAATCTAGAATCGATGGTTGAATTGAGGGTAGTAATATTGGCATTGAGGTGTTTAATTTTAGTCTATTTCTTGGTGATATTCGTGGACATGGAATTGAGGTGGTTGTCAAGTTCTTGGTTGTGGGTTTGGGCCATGGTGTCCAAAAGCAACAAGAATTGGGTTGGTGGGTCCCCATGAAAAGGGGTTACATGTGAGGGGTACCACTTCGATCAGTGCAAAGAGAGGAATCCAATGGGATAGGTCCCAAATAAGGGTGTTGGAGAGGATGGGTTGGTCCACAGTGAAAAAAAAAAATAGAAATGATATATACCACCGTGACCAGGAAGAAGAGAGGAATCTAGTGGGATAGGTCCCAAAAAAGGGTGTCGATGGGACCACTATAATCATTTTTTTTTAACTCTTGTGGAGTTATACTTTGGTTTGAATAATATTACAACAAGGGTTAGGGTTTTGAGGGTTCCTATGAACAATGATTTTCCCTATGCTATAGCTCTCTGATATACTAGTAGGTTCCAATAGTAGTACTCGACCTAATATCTCAGGGCACCAAGTAAGGAGGCTCGACTATACCCTTAGCCATACTACCTAATTACCCATGTACACTAGAGTAATCTTCCCGATTTCAATTCGCAATGCCACTATAGAAGTCAGATGACCGATAGGATAATCTATAGATGGTTTCAGAATACATATGGGACTCCCTATATAATAATAATAATAATAATAATAACAATAATAATAATCTAATTTTAAGGTCGCATCCAAGCCATACACCAAATTATTGTATGAGACCCCCTCGTTTGTGGGACAAGGTACCCCCTCCACCCAATGATGTGACTGGTAAAGTCTACAGAGGTATACATACCCTACCACCCTTTGGATTTGACCTTGTGATCTCTTAGGAGGAAACACATGTTCTTAACCATTAGGCCCACTCAGGTTGTATATCATATACTCGAGGGTACATGGGAGTGAATGTTTGTGTAGAGGTATTGTCTAATGCGGTACTACTCGAAGGGGTACCAACATGGGTTACAGAGGTTTCCAATAAGTTGAAACAGTGTGTTTCGAGTAATCCATTAAACCAATTGTATTTTCGTAGTCTTCCCCAACTGTAGTTTTACCCATTGAACAACAGATCATTGTGCTTTAAAGACACTGTAAGTACACATCTCTAGCCTAGAGAAAAAATCATCTAAAATTCTACATAGGAAAGTGCTCGAAAACCACTTGTAATGTACTAGATGTATTATGCAAAGCAGAAACAAAATTGTTATGCAAAGCATATCTCAATTACAAAATAATTCTCAAGACAAAAAAAATCCATGCTTCTACTCCTATTTATATTGTTTCAATCTTCTAGAGAACATTCTATAGGAACATATTTCTAGAAGTGGAACCTTATATTAAGCCTTCTTACATTATACATGTTCTCATTATTACATAGGCATTATTTACTAATCTTGACCTTTATTACATAGAAAACATATTGTTCTACGTACTTGAGGGGTTAGAGAGGTTAGGACCTTAAAAAACCTTATGAGATACTAGGGTTTACTCTTGTGATGAAGATGTTGGCAATGATCATTGATTAATTTATAACTCATTCTTTTTCATGTTTTGTTAGATTTGTGACTAGGAGGAGCATACTAGTCATCCTCTCTCTCTTGTATCTTATATTGTACTTGATCTCTCTCTCTCTTAGAGTTTTTAGGGTTCCTTGAACTTCTTGGAGTATCTTGAATACTAGGGTTAGGGTTTCATCCCTTGGATATTTAGATATTAGGGTTTTCAGATGAAACCCTAAGTTGTACTTGGTGAAGAAGAAGAGGAGGAGGAGATGTCTTCCCTTGGAGGACATGCTTGATTGATTCATCCTTTTTGGATATTCTTGGTTGAACTGGGTTTAGGAGAGTATTGGAAGAAGGCCAAAATGGGAAAGGAGGCATGCATGAAGAAGAACGACATCTGAAAGAGAAATCATGGGAAAGAAAGTGTGTGGGAGGAAAGTGACAACTAGCAAGAAGCACAACACACACGCATGCAAGAAGGAGGTGAAAGTTGGAAGGAATCAGTGAACTCAGGTGGAGAAGGAAGACCTAATGTCAGAAGAGTTAGGGTTTTTGGTAAGAGTTTTTTGGGAAAATGGCTGAAGAGATTGATATATATAAATATAGGCAAGCAGGTATGAGAAAGAGGTTCGTTCGTCATTCAAGAGTTTAGAGATTCAGAAGTTCGGAGAGAGTGTGAAGGTTGAGCTTCCATTGTATGTGACATTCGATAAGATAACTACTTGTGACGAGAGAGCTAAGAAGGAGAGGGATATTAAGGATCAAATCACAGGCTGGGGAGCTTGGTGTGATCTAGTTCACCTCATAGTGATCTTACCGATCCAAGAAGAATTGTGGAAAAAAATAAGCGAAACTAAAAGATCATTGAGTCACTAGAAGGGAATGTTGCGACCGTGGAACCCCATGAAAGAAGAAATCGAAGGATGGTTGAGAAATAAAGAGCTAGGGTCTGCCTAGAAATATAATAGAAACCCTAGCCTGACGCCTCACAAGTATTTGGACATATACGTGTTTACAGATTTACATGAAGTCTTTTTCTGTGATTTTCCTCACCTATTGCAGGAGTGGATACTAAGGTTGAAAGATAACCACGTGACGAACCGGATTGAACAGCTAGATTGGACCCCACTACAGATTGACCAATTATAACAGGTGAACAACAAATTCACCTACACAGTCGACTTTTGGCTTGATAGTATTGTGGCAGGATTTATCACAGAATTTGCAGTTGACACAGCGAAGTCATACAGCGTGACAGAGCAGGAATTTCTATGCAGACCTTGTGGATGGTACATCCGATCACTATATACTTCGATTAAAATACTACTATATACCAAGGGTGTAATGACAATGGAAGAAGACAACTAAACTTCCCTGCGTGCATGGGGGAAGAAGGGAAGCACTGACAGAGGGGGGGATAAATGGCCGAAGGAGAGGATAAGGGAAAGAACAAGGAGGAATTATTGGACCCGAACTTGATGGATGACGACCAACTTAAGTGTATCTTGGCGTCACCTGGAATGACATGTAACAAAGTACCCTACAAATATAATGTGAATACCAAGAAAAGAGTCGTAGCCAAGAGGGAGGGATTGGCAAGCAATGAAGAAGAGGTAGAGGATCTTCGGGCTGTGGAGTAGATTGAGGAAATCTTGTGCGCAACCTACTAGAGGAAACCAAGAGGCCCAAGAATAGGAGGATAAGATAGCCATCCTTTCCATATTATTTTTAGTGTGGAACCCATAAACCCATGTGCGACTAATACACCAAAGAGAACGTCACCGTTTAGAAAACCAAAGTTCGAAGGAAGTCTGAGAGCGAGAAGCACATCTACCACAGAAGGAACAACTGGAGGAACCAGTTCAAGCAATATGAGTAAAGTATCTACACCATGTGACGAAGGTAGAAATTCAGTATTTAGAATGGCAGGACATGACCCCATGATCATATTACCAGAATTTTGAGGAGAAGCAACAGAAGACCCAGAGAAGCATTTGTTCATTTGTGCAAAGATCTAGGAGGCAAAACAGATCATGGATGAAGATACCAAACTTGCGCAGCTAGCAATCACGCTAAGAGACCACGCACTAGACCGATACATGAGTCTAGACACAAAAAGTGCTCTTGGGACAATGAGGACACTAGAAGATATCAAGAAGCTAATGATTAATGAGTTCTAGAAGCCGATCTCAGAGGACCAGTACATGAATGAAATGATTGAGATTCGATAGAATCTAGGAGATTATGTATGGTAGATTGACCAGAGATTTAAGCGATTGAAGGGAAAGTTAAAATACCTTATGACCGAGATGCAACATTGGCATATGTTTGTCAACTCACTACTCCCACATATGAAATATCCCTTACGACAATAGAAGTTTCAGATGTAGGCTGAGGCACTACAATCAACCTTGCAGCTGGAAGAGAACCAGTACCAGCAGATGGACCCAACCATTGAAGAATTGAAGGAGGATTTCAAGAACCTCACATTTCAGTTAAATCAGAACAAGAACAAGGACAAACGAGAAGTTGTTTGGTGCACCACATGCAGAACAGAAGGACACCACAAGAACGAATTTCCAACATTCGCACAGTATATGGAAACAAGCATGCCAAAACCACTCCCACATGGAGGAATATGGTGCGAAATATGTAAGAAATCGGGTCATGACCCTTATCACTACACGATGATGCAAAAATACCAGATAGTTCCCAATAATTCGTATTGCACTTTTTGTAAGTATGTAGGCCACGACGATAAAGATTGCAGAACTATGGAGTTGATGTAGGAGAGAACATCGGATACCTACAGGGTACAGGCTGAAATAATGACTGGGCAAGCAACACCACAATTCAATCAAGCCCCAACTCCATACAATACTGCACAACAATAGTACAACACTGCACAATAAACATACAACAATACGCAACAACAGTACAACCCGATGCAACCTCAATATAATACCATGCAGTACAACCAACCACCACCATATAACATGTCGAGAGGGGATAGAGAAAGATATCGAGGAGGAGGATGAGCTAGAGGAGGCTTCAGACGTGGCAGAGGACCCATCATGTGTCACAATTGTCAGCAACTAGGACATTATGCCAGGGAATGCCCACTATCACCAGCAACTTGTATGTACTATCGTGCATCGAATCACGAGACAAAGGAATGTCCGACACTGTTAGTAAAGATCCATGAAAAAAGGAACCAAAACAATCAGAATGTTAAATGGATTTCAGTCAAAGCAAGGGAGGATGGACGAAATATCAACATAGTCACCCGAGGAGAAATGAAGACAGGAAATGACACAGTCCGACAAGAACCTGCATAGAACCAGTGGGTAAGAAAGAATATTGAACCAAAGAAGCACTTCGATGCGCCCAAAGAAAAGGATACTTTTAAGGAAGCTAGACAATATTTTCAGAGGAAGGACACAACATCGACTTCTACTACACAACCAGCCCATGAAGCCCCATAATACAAAATTTCACCATCATTGGATCATACCGAAGGACTGTCACTTAAGGGACAAGTAAGTACTATCCAATACTTTTTGCAGTCATACATCAAAATATTAAGTAATCCTTCATCTGTGAAAATATTGCAAAACATCTTAGAGAAATGTAGCAACAAGACAGAACAAAATCTAGAACCAAAAATTGTCAATCACCTACACACAAGGAGAAGAACAAGTAGGGAATTCAGATTGAATGCCAACATTGGGGATTTCAATATGGGAGATATCATACTGGACCTAGGATCTGAAGTAAATGTACTACCCAAGAAAACCTGACAATGCATGGGAGTACCAACCTTGGGATATTCAAATGTCCAACTGAAACTAGCCAACCAGCACAAAGTCCTACCAATCGGGAGGTTGAAGGGTGTAACGGTAGATCTTGATGGTGTTTGCACCAAAGAATATTTTGAAGTCATCGAAATAGTAGATGGCACACCACCATACCCGACACTACTCGATATAGACTGGGCATTTGACAACCAGATCATAATTAATTTGAAGACAAGAAAGATGTCATTTCAATCCGTAGATTATAGGGTTATAGCACCACTGGATCCATCAGAAGGGAAAATGTTTGTAGAACCCACTTTCCTAGACTTAGAGAAAATTGGCTAGTTGTACATGACAACTGCGCACGAGGAGGATTATGTAAACCCAACTAGAGACGAGGTACTCAGTTGGTGTAGTATTAGGTCATGCACTACAGATTCAAACACCGGGTTAGAAAATTGGCAGCAAAGACTACATGAAGTATCCACAATAATATGTGCAAGAATCGACTGTGTAGTACGATGGATAGGCACATAAATCACACAACCATCCAGTTTCCATGGGCTTAATGATTTGGAAACATTCTTGACACAATATGAAGATGAAGTATTAGAAAACCAAAGGCTACTAGAATTGGACTTAGCACTTAAGGCCACACCTGCCAGATGGTGGGGCGCACACAAGGAAACCATCACAAACTGGTACCAATGTAAAAGGCTACTGCGCATGAGGTTTGACGCACCACAGAAAAAAATCAAACAGTAGAAATGTGAAGGATTTGGAACACCACCGCAACACTTGAGGGAGTGTGAAACGCTATGGAAATTGACACCACCTGAGGAATGGCCTCACCATTTTATTCATACATTAGAAGGCATACCAGTGAACTGGTACACAGACTAGGAACTGCGCAAAGGAACTACAACATGGGCAACTCTACAGTGAAACTTTACCACCACTTTCTCATTCGAGCATGAGAACCCCAACATAGATATAGCTCTAAAATGAATCAAAGAGTCATATTCATTGAGGAGCCAGAAGTAGAACTTATTACCGAAGAGTAGTAGTGAAATAAACATACAGTTAAGCAACTATTGTCATGTTACCAGGTATAGGAGGACATACCAGACGAAGAGAACCCACACGACATTCAGATTGCAGAAGCAGAAGGCGAGAGAGACATGAAGGGACCACAAATCTAATCTGAAGTTATTTCCACACCAATAAAGGTAAACAAAATTAACTTCGGTACAACGGAACATCCCAAAATGGCCAACATTGGAGACTATTGGGATGACCCAACAGTAGAAAGTATCACAGAACTGTTCTGCAAATACAATGAACTATTTCCTACAACATTTACAGAGATGAAAGGTATAGCAGGCGAGCTGGGAGAAATGAAAATACCTCTCAGACCTGAAGGGAGACCGATCAGACAACGACCATATAGACTTAACCCTATATATAACCAGAAACTTAAAGAGGATATTGAACGAATGCTCGAAGTCGGCATAATCAAACCAGTCGAGGAATTAGAGTGGATAAGCCTGATGGTCATACGGGACAAGAAACAAGGAAGAGGGATCAGGATATGCGTTGACTTGAGGAAGTTGAATGATGCATACCTACACGACCCATTCCCTACACCATTCATGGATGAAGTGCTAGAGAATGTGGGGGGACACAAAGCGTACTCATTCACCAATGGATTCTCAGGTTACCATCAGATTAAGATAGCACGGGAGGATATATACAAGACCACATTCATGACGAAATGAGGATCTTACCAATATACAGTCATGCCCTTTGGACTGAAGAATGCATGAGCAATCTTCTCCTGAGTGGTTATTACAGCTTTCAAAGAATTCATCCACCAGTTTTTCAAAGTATATCTGGATGACTGGACAATATATCGTCTGTTGAAAAACCATGTAGAAGTCTTACGCTTGATGCTAGAGTGATGCAGACAGTGTCAGATATCACTGAACATAAAGAAATGCATATTTGGAACACCGTTTGGGATACTATTGGGCCATATAGTATGCAAACAAGGGCTATTGGTCGATCAACCAAAGGTCGTCATCATCGTCAACTTAGCAACACCGAAAACAGTCTGTCAACTACGAGTGACAATAGGAAATACAAGATACTATCGGAAATTTATCAAAGGATATGCGTATATCATAGCACCGATGGAAAAACTGCTAAGGAAGGATACAAAGTACCAATGGAATGATGAGTGTCAACTCGGTCTGGATACCTTGAAGGAAAATATGGTCACTGTACCAATATTAGTACCAATATTAGTATTCCCAGACTGGGAAAAAACATTCCATGTGCATGTAGATGTGACAACAATAGCACTGGGAGCTATCTTAATGGAGCCAAGAGAAGGAGACTTGGATCACCCGATGGCATTTGCAAGCTGAAAATTATCTAAATCGAAACAGAATTATAACACAACAGAAAGAGAAGGCCTAGCTATGGTTTACGCACTTCAGAAGTTCAGAAACTACTTACTAGGAAAACATTTTAAGATGTTTACATATCACTTAGCCCTAAATTACTTAGTCAACAAGCCAGTGTTGGGGGGGAGAATATTCCAATAGTTACTATGATTCCAGGAATTTGACTTCGAAGTAATCATCAAACCAAGGAAACTAAATGTAGGCCCTGACCACCTATCACGGGTCACAAATGGAGAAGAACCCACAAGCTTAGAAGACATTTTTTCGCATGTACAACTATTCTCAGTACAAATCATTGATGACTACTTCACAGAGATCATCCAATATTTGAGCACAGGTACCACACCGCAATATTATACCACTTCATAGAAGAATAACCTGGTAGTTTGCACAGCCGACTATCAACTGATCGTAGGACATATATATATAATGGGCACAGATAACATTTTACAAAGGTATTTGCTTGAGCACGAACGACCAAGGATTCTATTAGAAGCCCATGAGGGATTGGCAGGAGGAAATTATGTAGGCAAAGCTACCACGCAGAAGGTACTTCATGCAGGACTATGGTGGCCAATGATCCATAGGGACTCGAAAGAATATTGTCAAGCATGCAATGTCTTTCAAAGGGTAGGCAAACCCAACAGGAGGGATGAGATGTCGTTACAACTGCAAGTGACACCACGGGCATTTGATAAATGGGAAATAGACTTTGTGGGACCTATTAACCTACCAGCCAAAAGATCAAGGGCAAGATACATCATCACCGCGACTGAATACCTAACAAGATGGGTAGAAGCCGCACCAGCAAAGGACTGTAGCACAAAAATCGTTGCACACTTTCTATTCGAACAAGTCATTAATAGGTTTGGGTGCCCAAGAGTTCTGATGAGTGACCAAGGCACGCATTTCCTAAATATCACCATCCACATGATGCTCAAATAATTTGAAGTTCACCTCCAGAAAAGCACACCGTATAACCCACAGGCGAACGACACAGTAGAAGCCTTCAACAAAATTCTAGAGAACACATTGACAAAGATCTGTAATGTCAACAGAGACAACTGGGATCTCAAAGTACCAGCAGTATTATGGGTGTATAGGATGACTTGTAAGAAGTTGATAGGGCACACACCATTCAAACTTGTCTATGGCCAAGAAGCGGTAGTACCATTGGAATTTCTAATACCCAGCTTACGTGTAGTCGCTATCACACAAATGACAAAGTGCGACGCGATACAAGAAAGGTGCATCAGCTGTTAGCAATGGAGGAAGACTAAATCCTGGCAGGATTCCATCAACAAGTTTATAAGGCCAGGGACAAAGCAGAGAATGCATTGGTTAGGACCATACGAGGTCAAATCGGTAACATACGATGGATCTGTACAGCTAATATATCTAGCAGGTGTAGATCTTCGAGGAATGATCAACGGGAGTCGACTGAATTTGTATAAGGACAGTCGACCACCCACCGCGTAGTAAAAAAAATAAAAATGAAAATCCATGAAAAATCCATAGGACACTCACAACATGAATGCAGTAAAGGCTAAAGTAATGGTTACACGCCTAAGAAAAACGAGCGGGAAACGAAAATTCAGAAAAAAGCAGGACGATAGGACAACACAAAGTGGAATTAAGGCACGACAAGGACTGATGGAATGTCACATTAAACATGCCAACTGAAAACGGCCAAAGAAGCGTAATGGAAACTGTGAAACTACCGCACATGCAGTGAATCCACAATTATGGTGCATTAATCGCATCATGGAGGAAGCATCTTTCATAAGCTTCAGGACAAACTCCTACAACATGCAAGCACAGAAGCAACTTGTCTATTCGTGAAATAAGAACACGGAGAGAGAAATGATAGTTCAAACGAATAGAGCAAGATCACAGACTGCTACATAAAACAAACGCTCGACACTCACCACTATGGCACCACCGAAGTCCGCTGAACCAGCCTCGACCATTAGGTCGACCAGAGTTCAAACTAGGTCACGAGGACCGCTGGAAGAAAATGAGCAGAAGCAATCAGAGATTGTCGAAATTGATGAGATCCCATCCCAAGAGATACCATTGGTGAGCCCTACACAGATACTAGAAGAGATTCAGTAGCCAAAACCAGAGAAACAGAAAGATGATACACAAGTAGAACCGCGGGAACCTCCGAATGAAGAAACAGAACCTCAATAGGAAGTGTTCCCAAAAAGCACCAAACGAGCCCCGAAAGGTAACGATAGAACACAGAATCGAGGATCAGAAGGGCCATCCGACGAGCCATAGGTACCCACATTTAATCAACAAACAGAAGAAACCGTGGGAACTACCTCAGCTTGGCCAGAATGGCTTACAGGGAAAAAAATGGGGATTGTTGGAACTTCATACCAAGCACCACAATAGGACGATAGAATTATGATACCGAGATCACCTCATAAGAAACCGACAGTAGAAATTGTGCTACCACGCATACCAGAGGGAGTACAGGTAGAACCGTAGTTACTGGGTCATGTTGGGAAGCTTAAGTATTCCGACCATGATGTCTCAGACAACACTAAGTACCCAGAACTTGCACCCAAAGCGTATATGAAAAACATAGTGGTTAACCAACTTGGAGAAACAATCTGTCAGCCACATTAGTGGACAGTTGGACTGGACCAAACTGGCATTTTAGGACTGTTACAACTCCCACACTTTGGCAGAGGCTACTACGCAACTGCATGCATCAAGCAATTGTTAGCAGTTACGCATGGAGGGGATATATGGCTGGGTAGACCCGTCCCCATAACAATGGACATTATCGCTCAGATAACAGGACTACCCAGTCAAGGTATGGACCCTGCACTAATCCTGGATGATAAATCCAAGGAAAAAACATTAGCAGAGGAAATGAAGAAGAAATACAACACTGCGAGGGGAACAAGAGGCATTATAATCAAACAGATCAACAACCCAACAACACAATTGGGCGCAAATATCTTAGCCAATAATTTGCTAAGGAAATGCCACAAAGATGAAGTACCAACAGGAGTCATCGCAATTGCAGCTCAGTGCGTAGAAGGCACCTTCGTGAGATGGGCACCTTATCTTTTAAACTTATTCCAAATGGACTGCAGGGACGCGTAGGAACTTGGCATTGAATTTCACTACTCATGGCTGATAACCCTTATAGACTTCATGGGTTTTTTTTACAAGACCACAGCCCAGGGGAGAAAGATATCGAGTACTGAGATCAGGGCCATAGACCAGACAGAAGAGGGAAAATGGAATCATCTTTGAAGCATACCTACGAGACATGTAGGAAGCCATTAACCGGTCATGGAGAATAACACCAGAAGCTATCACGCGATATGGGAACATTGCTAACTTATGGGAAACAAGGCAAGCCATGTGGATAAAACCAAGGTAGGATCTTGATAATCAGTGGCTACCGATGCGCTATTGTATCACATAAGTGGATATAGACATGGTCATTAATGAATGGCCTGCTAAATGGAAGATCCCATCCATTCCCTGTGAAGTACCGGAAGGACCCGCAGAAGGAGAGGCAACGCATACAGAAACATAGCCTCCATAAAAACCAGTACCCAAGAAACCAAGGATGAGTCAAAACAAACCACCTCCAGCAAGCAAAGGGTTGGAGCAGACAGAAACCTAGAAGGGGTAGAAAGAGACCAATGAACGGCCAAAGAAAACCAAGGGAATGCAACACACCGCCCCAAACCCCACTGCACAGGAGCCCAGGGGAAATAAGAGACCAACTGAACAAGCCGCAAGTGCGTGCAAGAAATCAAAGGCACAACGAGAGTCACAAGACCTGACGATCAGGGAGGATGATGGAGAAATGATCGCCAGAATGGTCCAGGATTGTTTGGAAGAAGACTTCGACCACGCAGTGCATCACAGGGATAAGCTATAGAAAGAGCTGGCAAAAATATGACAGCTCCTGAAGACACTCAGATAGGCCCAGAGCACAAGTAGCAGCAGAGGCATGGAGCAGTTGACAACACAAACCACTGAAAGAGTGGAGATCGAAGAATGAGACCCAGTTATTCCAATACCACACGCATCCACAATGGTCCACATAAAACCGAACATGTTGCGAATGGATGAAATAGTGGCACAAACACCACTGAAGGATTTGGACCACATTCAGTTGGTCTTGACACAGATGTCGTCAAGGGCACTGTACAAATTACAGGTTAGTGTCGACCACGAGATGCAATCTCGGGCACATAAAAACTTAGTCAAGCTACAAAAAAAAACAAAGAAGTGGGAAGCACTAGAGAAATAGTACGGGTAGGCAAAATTAGACTCATAAGGAGATGGAACACAAGAATGAGTTGGAACACAAAGTGGGAGAAATTTTTGGGACAGTTCTAAACACCGTGGAAGGAAACGAACTCCCAGCCACAGAAAATATCGACCAGATTGCACAGGAAATTGCAAAATACTAGAAGGAGACCTGGGATCTCTGAGAATAGCTAACACCAACAACTCCACCAGCAATAAATGAGCAAAGGAGGCAGGCAACAACAACGCAAATACAGGAGATGGAGAAACAAGTTAGCACAACATCTAACTTTCTTGACAAAGCGACACAATTGTGGACAAGACTGGAGGAGGATCCACAGGTTCAACGTTGGGACCACGGAGAGGAAAGGATCAATGCAGTGATCCAGGAACTCAAACAAAAGAAAAATATCATACCGATCCCAGAACGTGTAAAGGTAATGCAAGAGTTGAAGAAGCTGCACGCAGAACTCATCACTACGCAAACATAGAAACAGGAGTGACAGGCTCAAATAGAACCATTACATGAACAGGTAGTAGAAGTACTCATACATGAAAAAGTGGATAGAGCATAGATGGTGTAGACCCACGCAGAATGCGTAGGACTATTGAGCTATGAAGTGGTCGTTCAGGTAATCGAAACCATTAAGGAGAAGACCGTGCAGGCACTGACAACAACAAAGCTAAGGGGAATGTTCTAGATGATCACTGAAGAGATCAAGGTAGCTCAGAAATATTAGGTGACTCGAGATGAGTCACATGTCATTTTTGGGGGCCTGTTGGTAGCAGGCCAAAATGGGAAAGGAGGCGTGAACGAAGAAGAACGACAACTGGAAGAGCAATCGTGGGAAATAAAGCGTGCGGGAGGAAAGTGACAACTAGCAAGAAGCACAACACGCACGCATGCAAGAAGGAGGTGGCAGATGGAAGGAAGCAGCGAATGCATGCGGAGAAGGAAGACCTAACGACAGAAGAGTTAGGGATTTTGGTAAGAATTTTTGGGAAAACGGCTGAAGAGCCTGGTAGATATAAATATAGGAAAGCAGGTATCAGAAAGAGGTTTGTTTTTCATTCAAGAGTTCAAAGATTCAGAAGTTCGGAGAGAGATTGAAGGTTGAGCTTCCATTGTATGTGACATTCGATAAGAGAACTACTTGTGATGAGAGAGATAAGTAGGAGGGGATTCTCGAGGATCAGATCACAGGCTAGGGAGCCTAGTGTGATCTAGTTCGCCTCATAGAGATCTTGTTGATCCAAGAAGAATTGTAAGCACGAGGCGCAAGAATTGTGGAACTATCATAATTAGAGAGCCAAGAGCCAAATCTTTGTGGATGTAGCCCGGGAGGGGGTGAACCACGATAATACCTGTGTGATGTGATGAATTCATGTGTATCTTTGTTTATTGTTGTTATTCAAATACTAGATGCGATGAATGACTGAATTATTATAATGTTTAGTTCATTTATGTTGCACTGTTTAATTCTGAAGGTCGGATAATAGTAATTTGTAATACAATTAATAAGTAATGGCTCAAAACATAGACCCTCTATCTCCTACTCAATCCTAGGTTGTAAACACCTGAGTCTTACAACCACCCATTAAAGCTATCTCGGGTGAGACTATGCAGTGCATTTTGTGTGCTGCATTGCATTCTAGTTCACCAGAAGAGCCGATAGTTTTAGGCTTTGTTGGTACCCTAAAAGATACGACCCCAGGTCAGTAGCAGAGAGTTGTCTGGTAGGTTAAAGAACCAACAGAGAGCTAATGGATTATACTAGCCTTGTGATAATACAATGACATGCACATGAACTTCATCTTATGCATATTTAATGAAGTCTTCAACTGTCCAATACTTATCTAAATTGCAGATTTGATTTTCAACCATCTATGTTCTTCATGGTTTGTAATTTCCAACTATATATGTCTTGTTGATTTGACATAAGGGTGATTATGTTAAGTTATTTAACACCGTAATCAAAGAAGATACTGGTTGTTTTGTTGTTATAAAAAAGGGTTTTCATATCTATTTTATGCATGATAATATTTCCCTAGAGGACCAAAACTTATCAAAATACTTTGGTGTCTTTTCTCTTGGATTGCATAGAAATTTCGGGTTGTTATAGACTGAAATATTGTCCAATTCCAATACTATGTTAATTTTGTTTCATAATATCCTTAAGGCTAAAAATTCACAGAGTTAAGATCCAAAAATCCTCTAGAATAGAGATGAAATTTACGAATTACATTAGAAAACTCAATTCACTAAATTTCCATTAAAACTAGATAAATGCAAAGATATATTACAACGAGCACAATTTATTTTTTATTATTCCAATCTCACGTCAGTAATTTAGTAAGAAAAAAATATTATTTAAATACTTTAGTAAGGAAGAATTATAATGTATATAATTTCCCTTGGAGGTCATAAGTTCAAATCTAGAGGGGGGTAGGGTATGTATACCTTTGTAGACTTTAACAATAAAATTGCATGGAGGAGGTCCCTTGTCCCACAAACAAGGGGGTCTCGTACACCAATTTGGTGTCTGGCTTGGTCGCGACCTTAAAAATAGATTATTATTATTATTTATACATATGAATGTATGGTAAAATATGTATTTTCTTATTTTTTTTTTAGAAAGTTTGTATTTATTATCATTGTTTGGTAAAATATGTATAATCTAATTTTATTTTAAAAATTTAGGTTTTATTATCATTGTTTAGTAAAAATAATTATTGGTTTTATAATAAGTAAACTTTAAAAAAAATAAAAAATGTCCCCTATAACAGTAATATAGGAATTAAGCAGGGTTGTTCCTTGTCCCGTGTCTTTTTTGGCATATATATTGACAAGTTAGAGGGTTTTTTGGAAGAAGTAAGTTGTGTTAGCCTGACTTTAGCTGGTATAGTCATCATCCTTCTTCTTTACGCTAATGATATTGTCCGTATGGTGAGGAGTCATTATCTCAGCAAGTAACTAAAAATTCTCAAATATTTCTACTCTAATATGGGTATGACTATTAACATTGAAAAAATGAAGGCTATGATAATTAAATCCAAAATTATCACTTACAATAATTTTTTGTATGACGACAACAACTTGGAGGAAGTGACTTCATACAAATATATCATAATCGATATTCATCACAAGCTCAACTGGAACTATTAAAATGAAAAAAGGATATATGGAGGGAAAAAAGATTACTATGGACTTGAAAACAATTGTATATCAACGAACCTTTGGCTATGGGATAAGAAGAAACTCCTCTTTGAGACTATCGTCACTCCCCTTATCTTATATGGTTGTGAAGTTTGAGGCTGCAATATGTCAGGAAATGCATGGCACTTCCACACTAATCCTAGAAGAAGAGAAGAAGAATTTAAACAAGAAAGAAAATGATACAAGCAATCACACAGTACACCGAGATTTTACCCTAGAAACCCTTAACTGGGAAAAATAACATTCCTTTGAGTGTTCTACTCTCTTGTTGTTTTATTCAATTAGAATAAAAGGTTACTTGTCTAACCTTGGTCCACTCCTAAGACACAATCAACATCATACCCTCTTGCACATGCAAGAACAACCCTATAGCCAATTTGTCTTACATATACATGACTAGCAACCTACAATTACACATCCATTAACCTACATAAGTGCATTATAACATTCTCTTACAACAACAACCTTTACAGCCTTATAAAACACCTCTTTATAGGCTTTACAACATGAAAAAACCTAAATATTGGCATCCAAAAATGGTTACAGATCCATGCATATCATTGGATACAAATCTCGGGATTCTATTACAGTCGACTCCAAGTCGGGTTTACCAGTCGATCCTTCATTCGGTCTCTAGTCGGTCGTCTCACGCCTGCACTTTGACCTCTTGTCGGTTGACTTGTCATCAATATCTTCGAATTCAACTTTACCCAGTAGACTCCATCGACCTTCGACTTGCTGCCGATCTACCTTGACTTCAACTTGCTGTCGATGTTGTCGATCTACCTCGACTTCAACCGTCATTCGATTCACCTCAACTAAACTTTCACTACAAAGAATATAACAACCCAACACAACATATCTAGATAATTGTGGAGAAAGATAGAGCAAATCCAAAATTGTTTAATAACTTATAATCTCAAAATCAAAGGCGGTACACCCTATCATATCCTCCTCATAGAAGTAAGTCTTTCCCCCATTGAGAGTGCAACTATGACTAGGTATCTAATGTGAAAGAATAAGATAAAAAAACATGGAATACACGAGGCTTCCTAAGATTACTTCAAACTCCAATCAAAACCACATGTAGCTCAAGTGAGGTTGACATAAAGATGTCAAATCTTGGCTAAATCATTGGGGAATAAAGGAAGAGGTTACTCTGCAGAATAATGATAATATTAAAAATATTATTACATCTAAGTTTAAGGAGAAATTGTGGCATAATAAAGAATTAGAGGATAAAATAAAATAAAGATACTATAATGAGGAAATCAAGCCTAATCTACAAGATCAAAGATATATATCTATTTTGACTAGCGTAAAGAAGAAAATCAATGTTTCTAAAATAAGAACAAACTCTTAGGAGCTCCATAGTAAAACAGGGCATTAGACAATTCCTAAAACGTCATGGGTCAAAAGAATTTGTCATCTTTGTGACACTAAGAGGATTGAAGATGAAAAACACTTTATCTTAGAATATCCTTTGTACACACACATTAAATCACAATTTCAAAATATGTGTTACAATGTTGACCTTCCTAACCTTTTGAGTCATCAAAACTATGATGATTTAGGAACACTTTTCTTAAAACTTTTCGAGCATAAAAATAAAATTATAAAGCAAACTAAGTAATTCTCTTACCTTTCTTAAGGTTCGATAAACCAAATTTTGTTTCATAGATATTAACCATCATCACCATTATTATTATTTAAGAATATCGACATCATACAATATACATCACGTTTTAGAAATACCAATCATAAATATAAATCACTCCATGAAGTTAGCATCTAACAATTGGTATGGTGTATATTAAAATTTGAACAACACATTGTGATCATGAGAACATGTAATTCAACTATGCAACATAAATCTAAATCTGGTAATATGTCCATATGGTGTATATTTTAAATAAATAATAATAAGACATTATGTATGGTGAGTATTGGAATTTGAAAGAGAATATGTCAATAAAGTATGAAGGGGAGTGTAAGGGTTGGAATAGTTCATAGCAAGAAAGCTAAAATTAAAATCGCTCAACAATAAAAATTGTAACTTGTGTAATTAAAGTATGCAATTTTTCTAAGGATGCATATTATCTCCAGTGGGAGAGAATGCATGTAACTCCTTTTATGATTATATATATAGATAGATAGATATTTCCTTCTTCTTTTTTTATAATGCAAGTTGGCTCAATTTTTTATTTATTTTGTAATTCTTCCTTGACTATTGAGAGAGTGTCCTCATTTTTCTTTTACACCTAAAATTATGAGGTTTAAGGCTCTTTTGTTACATTCATGGTCTAATTCTATGAGCTTGTTCATTTCTTCTTTGATGGGTTTGATATCCAACTTTGGTTCCAAACGATTTACAACGAAGTTTCTAATTAGCTTTTCTCCTAGCTCTGTAATATTGTCCCTATGATTATGATTTTATTCGACATTTGTCTCCTAGGTTGATTGTTTCTTTTCTTGGCTTTTTTTTCTATTTCTTGTAATCTATTCTCTATTTTTTGTAGCTCATTGTCAAACCCTAAAATTATATTTTGTATCTTTGTCTCAATCTTGTCTTCAAATGATTTAAATTTAATATCAAGTATTGTTTCCAACTCTGTTTTATGTTTGGCTTCTCTCTCTTCTCTATGTTTTTCTAATGATTCTATATATTCATACAAAATATCTAGTGTTACTTTGTTAGATCTCCCCTTGATATTTTTTGGTATCTGGGATTAATTACTCATATTGTATTAAAAAGAACAGGAAATAAATAAGAACTACATAAGGAATTTGTGTACATGGTTTACCTCTCAGAAAAAACCATCAGAAGTAGTGTTCAATATTCTTCCCGTAGGTGGAGAAGTATTCAGTGTTGATTTATTAATAAACCACCATTCAAATTTACCTTAGGGATACACCAACTCTTCGTTCCATTCAAATTCAGTACCAATTCACATTCAAATTCATCAGAGAGTATAAACCCATTTCCTTCATTGTAGAGTGTTATCTCTCTAGGAGTCTCTTTATTTTGTAGATCAAGAGAGCCTAGTAACTTAATTAGAATGCTCAATAATGTTTGGAAAATTGGATCAAAGATGAATAACTCACACACTCATTCCTTCACTCAAGGCAATTTGAACATATCTAGATAGAATAAGGCCTTCAAAAGTTATTGATCAGATGGTTTATATAATTTAGGTGAATGGATAATGCTAACTATGTCAACAACATTACATATATTGAAAATGCATGTTCAGTTCATAATCTTTGATCCAATTGGAGCAAAAGACTTGTGATTCTTTGTTTACTAATGTAGAGATAATATTACAATCATCATTCATTAAATAAACGAAGAACTGAACATAATATTCAACTCACAAGTATGGAATAAGAAAGATAGACAGAGGTTTGAGCAATATCAATGAAAGAGGCTTATCATTCTAGAATATATATCAAAGTTTTTACAACAAAGGAGTACATAAGAGTCTTCAATCGCGAACCACAGTCACGAATATTGACCTCCCCCTTCCTTTACATCCTCCATTTAAAAGGCTAAATAGCCATTACATATTCGTTGGAGATCCCCAAAAGTTGGATGTCAAAACTACTTGGCAAAACAAATCTAATCTATTTACAAAATAATAGGACTAAGATCCTATATCTAAGAGATAAGAATCTCTATCAAAGTATGAGTCTTTTGCTGAAATCTAGGCTTTCCTTGATGAAGAAGAAGTTTTCTTGAATTTTCCTCGACAACTGGGTCATGAGTCATCACCTTCGGAGCTTAAAAGGAAGTCAAACTTGACCAAACTTCCTTTGTGTTAAAGACAGGCTAGTTTGCAGTGCAAAGTAAAGGCAAAAGACTGCTAGTGCTACTAACTTCTTGTAGGAGACTGACTTCAAACTAATGTATCAAAATTACTTGAGAAACTATCTTAGAGGCTCGAAAGGATGCTTCAGGCTAAGCATGCCACTGCAGATCATTGATCATACTGGGATAAAACAAAGTTCATCACTTTAACCACTACTTTTACCTACCTCTTATAATGAAGATAAAAGGCTATATATGAAACTTCATATGTTTAAGATAAACATAGAACATTTTTGAAGATGCAATATAGGTAACTAATGTTCCAAAACTGAAGAGAAGGCTCTGCAAAAATTCTGTCATAAACATATCCATTCTGAACCTTGTTATACCATCAATATCAGAGATATCAAAACATAGTATGTAATGATAAATGATTCCTTCACCTTGAGATTTTCCTGGTGATTTCCCATCCTGTATTGTACTCCTTTGCAAGTGATTTAAACTCACATATTCAAAAAGACTTCTGATTTTCTACCTTCTACTCCCATAGAGCCAAAACCATCACTTATGATAAGAAAAAGAACAAAAACCATGTTCAACAATCCGAGAGAAAAATTCTGGAAAATAGAAAGTCATGATACAATATGTATTTCCTCATCTCCAGGGAAAGATTCTTCATGCTACTCTAAGATTAGGGATTTATCTATATAATTCTCTGGTCTCTCAAGGATCTTCATTGTAACAACCTCACCATTATAGGTTCCCTTGTAAGGCTTAACAAATTCCCCTCATACAAAGGAAGGGCCAATGTTGAGTTTCCAATAATCCTCAATTCATGAAAAATAATTAAGAAGTGATCATTAAGACTCCCTTCATGGTTTCAAAGCCAGAGATAAACCTATCTTAACACTGTGTCAAGAACTTTGTTGTCTACTTCCCTAGAAAAGATTATCAAGGACCTTAGACTCCATTCATGTTGTATAAGGGAAACAACTTTTCCATGGTTATCACAACCTACATGTAGCTTTTTCAAATGACACGATACACCTATAGCTTTTCCTTGATATTGTTTGTTGACTCCAATACCAAACATGCACTTACTCTTTGCTATGAAAAATTGCATTTCTTTGATGTATCTACTGCCACTGCTATTGATTTTATGAGCGTTTGGATGTGGCATGACCTTTCCACCTCTGTGACTATCTAAAAAACTCGAAATCTATTCTTACCTGTCAAATGCTTGAAAAACCGAGCTATCATCAATCATAGGGCACATGCGCATCGAGATAACATCTATCAATATTTGGCAAGTAACATGATATACCTCAAGCGACTTCCTCCCTCGATGATTCGATCTACTGCTAATGAGCTTGAAACCCTTCATCTTAACGTTTGATAAATTGACAATCAAACCTTTAAACACCTGTAACTTCACTTGGCACCCAGCAACAAGTTTTCTTGTTCAAGCTTCTCAACAATGGAAATCCCTTTTTGTTTTCAGCACCTGCTTATGTGATATTCATATGGATCCTGATTGAAACCATCAATATTTCCTTCTGCATGTTGAATCACGTAACCAAGAGAGACTTTAATTTTCACAAGGCTTTGTGATCTAGGGCGTTCTCTTATATTTCTATTCTTCTCTGGTCTGTAAGGAACAAAAGTCGATAGATGAGGGGGATATTGTGCTTCCTGCAACCATGCACTTTCCATCCGCTTTTCATCTACTCTTTTTTCCATATTTAGGCTACCAATCTGGCCCTAAGGAGATGGGATCCCTTCTAAAGTTTCAACAATTCACCTTCAGAAGCTTCCTGAGCATAAGATTGCAATATTCCACAACCTTTAGTAGTCATTCTGCTACGAATTCCACCTTGTACATGTTTTGAGTGATAGTGATGCTTAATTGTAACCTGTGATTAGAAGAAATTGAACCAAGCTTTGGAACGATATTTGAAGAGTTTGATTGGGCAGCTTGAATGACAAGCCCAACCTGTAAATCATTATTCCCTTCCATAGTGGGTGCACATTCAATCTCAACTTCAATAGGACAGCCAAGGGCTGACTAGAACGCTTGTAAAATGAATTCTCTTGATTTTTCTGTTGTTACTCTATGTTCCGAACGATTAAATATCAATTTGGCTATTGGAGATGTATATCAAGCAAGCAACAACTCAAATATTTAGCAAAACAGTTTTACAACCTGTAATAACCACTGTGAGAGTTATCCCGGATGCATCTAGCACATGTAAAACCTGAATACTAATAACTACATTGGCACAAAATTAACCAGACAAAGCAGATAAAAGTCATCTTAACAATGCCTCGCAAGTTTCAATAGGATACATTTTATTGGTCATTGTTTTGGCAACATGTTAAGGCTTGGCGCTTGCGCTTGGCTTTGGTGACTTATGTGTTGAATTATATGGAGACTTGCGCTAGACATGTGGACTCAGATTTTGGCATATGTGAATATGTGGCTTAATGTACACCATTTTTTTTTATTTTTTTATTTTTTTTTTTTTGACAAAAAAGATATATATTTTTTATAAAAATATATGAAACTAGAAATCTAGGCTTACTAATTCAAAAGCTATTTTTTTTTATTATGCAGGTTATAGGCAAATAATAGGGTTTCAAAAAAAAAAATTGATGAATAAAACTCATCAATACTCAATGAGGATTTTAGAATTTATGACCTAGGAAAATGACTGAAATTCATTGACAATTTTAGCACAAGTTTGCTAAAGGCGCTTTAAAAATTTTGATGAAAAATTTGAGCGCTAATATCTAGTTCCAACTAGGATGGATACCTCCCTGTGAGGCTCCAAGAACCTAGCAGACCCTATTCCTTTACCATTGGGCTATGGATTCATCTAGCCTGTGCAACTGATCCCCTGAAAACCTGCAGCCTGCTCTGCTTATTCATTGAAACTGAAAACAATCTACCTACTCATATGGCGAGCTTATTCTCCTGCCTACTTCTACTTCTAATCAGTAGAAGCAAACTGATCAAGTAAAACTAAATCTCCAATGCAGCCAAGTAAGAAAAATGTTTACTGATAACATCCTTGATCTTGACCTGAAAAATAAAGGAATCCATAGCATATAGAAATGAAATTTGAAAATATGACGAAAACAACCTTCATCTGACAAAAATGTGTTTATATCTATGTTGCTCATAAACTCCAGATAGTCAGGAACAAGGTCATAAAAGACACAAAGAAATACCTCTTCATGATATTGTTCCAACTAAAAACTGAAATGTTGTTGTTGGATGCCTTCACTGATCTCAATGTTAAATGTAGACTGCTTAAAATTTGCTACAGATCCAAAACCGTCACATGTTGATCTATCAATCTGCTCATTATCTTTTGAGTTTTCAAAGGGAACAATTTGAACTTCGTAACAACCTAAGATAATAGATGCATTTGATACAATGTCAAAAGTATCTATACTATGGTTATCACTCTGTAAATCACCAATCTCTCGGTCATAATGAGAAGTGTCTGTTGGCATGTTTTTAGACAGAGGCAGAGTATGCATGTTTGTCATTGATGGCAAAGATCAACACGATCAGATGGTGAAGATTAGCACGATCAGTAGCATAGCGAAAATGGCAAGATCAACAGTGTAAGATCAGAAGGAGGAAAACAGTCAAAGCACAACAAAGGTTTCGTTTCGGAGTTTCACAGATCGGGAAATCCAAAGGAAAGAGGTTCAAACTCACGATATGCAAAATCACAATAGCAATCCTAACCATTGGAGTCATAGGACACGTGGTAAGCGATTGGAATTTTGCTGACTTGCACATTGGAGGAGTCAATGGAGCATGGTGTGGGAACTCGTGATATGCGAGATCACGAAAAGATTTGGACCGTCAAATCATCAAGATTGTGGACCGTTGATCAGGCATGATGAAGGCCCGTGAAGTTGCAAAATCGCGATAAGATCTTAACCGTTGATTCAAGAAGGACACGTGGTGAAATCACAATAATATATGGACCATTGGTTCCATAGGACACATGGCGAAAGATCATCATTTTGCTGACTGGAAAGTCAAAGGAGAGAAGTGCTCGTTTGATTGGCGAGTGGTCATATCTCGTGGTCACATTGTCGAGAGCTGGAGAGCAGAGCTAGAGAAGCCAAGCTCTATTTCAGAGTTAGTAACATGGAGAGTCGAGATGACTCATCATAGAATACCCAAGATGTGAAAGTGAAAAATGAGTTTTCGAATAAGGCTGTGGTCACAGCTAGCGGTTACATCTGCGGAAGATGGAGGAAGAAGCTAGCGGTGTTAAGCTCCATCTCGGATTCTTGGCAATCACGACTTGGAGTATCGAGAACCTTCATCACAGGAATCACGATATGTGAGATCGCGATGAGATCTGGACCGTCGGATCATACGAAGCGCCTTTTGGCGCAGCTTGTGGTCACCACCGGTGGTCACATGAGGGGAAGAAGCTAGCGGTGCTAAGCTCCATCTCAGAGTTTCAGCGATCATGACATGGAGTGTCGAGATCCTTCATCACAGGAATGTCAAGATGCGAAATCATGACATTCAAATTCTATTTAGCACTCAGTCACAGCTAGTGGGCATATGAAATAAATGCGAAATCCTGCGGATTTAATCCAACAGTACTGGTTAATTGGAAACTTGATCGAGGGGTTACTGTTTCACCTCACAGGTAATTGATCAGTTACGATTCAGTTAGCAGAACTGAATCATGATTCTTGGATGGTTGGCGACTCAGTTGCTGATGCGTTTTCTTGGAGATTCAAGGTGTAACTGAATAGGTGGTATAGGATAAAATGGAGATGCAATGACTGTGGAAGGTTGGTTGTTCTGAATGAAAAATGAATTGAACTGTAAGAAAGGGAAAATTACAGTATGCGTAGTGTGAGACTGACAGTATGCGCAGTGTGAGATAAAACTCAAAGATGAGTAACAGATGAGGAATAGAGAGAAGCAAGAGCAGAATTGTAGAACAACTTGAAGCAGAGAAGAAATGCAGAACAGATAAAGGAAGAGAAGAATTGCATAATAGTTAGAAGCAGACCAGATTTTACAGAACAGAGAAGAAGTGGTAAGAATTGATTTATCCGTGTTGTTAGTTATTCAATCATTTATTTATAATCAGGGAGGTAGGGTGGTGCTAGGGAGGAATGTGGTCCTCTGATATTCAAGTTGGTGCTTGAATATTGGGAGTTGTAGCTTCCATCTAGTTGTGGCTAGAAAACAGGGTGGCAGGGTGGTGCTCAGGAAAACACAAAGTTTTTTGTATACAAGTTGGTGCTTGTATAAATCCAGTTGGTGCTGGAATATTTAGGGAGTTGGTGTTTCCTTCTAGTCGGTGCTAGAGAAACCAGAGAGTTAGTGCTCTCAGACAAGTTGGTGCTTGTATAAGTGGAAATAGGTGCTTCCATCCAGTCGATGTTGGAACACTCAGGGAGTTGGTGCTTCCTTCTAGTCGGTGCTAGAGAAACCAGAGAGTTGGTGCTCTCAACAAGTTGGAGCTTGTAAAACAGAGGTAGTAGCCTCACTTTGATTTGGTGC
>ML828020.1:41450-73426 GCA_009831015.1 Picea engelmannii | reverse complement strand
GTTGAGCACGCAACTCAAAGCTTTATACCTGCAACTTGTCCTCAACAACCAAGATACATAAGCATATGGTGATAATATATAATGTTAGCATATAAAATAACATACTCCATTAAAATTCATGAAAAATAGGCCAATGGAATAATAATTCAAATATTTGCAAGATATCAATTGGACGAGAAAAAAGTATTTCTATTAAAAATTATCAACATAAGTGTATAAGTGACAAACTTTTGTAACGTCACACATCAGAATCGAGAAACTAAGTCCCTCCAGTTGGGACTCCACCACTTCAATCCCCCACCAAAGTCAAGCTCATATAAAGGAGACAATGAGGTTCTCCATCAAAGAAGGAAGAGATTGGGGGTTGAACAATGTGTTCATACTTTTAAGGATAAAGGGATTCAAACTCAATACGAAGTGAAATTTCTCCAGAGCATATTTTCTCTCAAAATTTGAATTCTCCCCCTCTCCATGGCTTGGATATGGCCCAATTTATAGCCTTAAAATGGAATTGAAGGGTTGAGTTGGAACATTTTCAGTATATGGAAGGTCAAGGATCATGGATCGCGTGACATGATATGGAAACCCGACACAATTTTTAATTTTGAGAACCAAACCTGATGTACGTGGGCTTTAGTGGTGCAACCTGTGTATATGCATGTTGTCTAACTGGTAGGGCACGTATATGTGGAAAAATATGATTTTTTGGCTCTGGAAGGTACAACAATGGACTTCAAGTCTGCATAGGGAAATGGAAAGGCCATCCAAGAAAGTTGCATGGGGTGAGGAAAAATTTTCTATAATAGCCTCCCCAGTCATGGGAAGTGGAAAACCTTGAAGAGAACATGGGAAAGTTGTTGTTACTAGGTCGAGAGGTTGAAGCACAGGAAGATAAGGAATGGGGTTGTTTTTCCGACAATGGAGAGGATTTGGTCGAGGCTATAAATCAAATCGATCAGTCTCTTAGGGACGCTCTTCAGAATCCTTGAGAGCGCTTTTTTCAATTTTTAATTCAATTTCACAAATGTGTTTGGATGTAATATCACCAATCACAACTCCTTTCTTGGAAAAAAAATATTCCATAAACTATGGTTTTATAAAAATCTCTTAAAGAGGAGGCAAAGATGCCATCAATCATCAAGTTCACTTAGGTTTTCTCTTCTAGGGGATTGTATCATTAATGGTGCTTAGGCGTTGGCTCAAATGGAACTGTGCATTGAAACCCAACATATCCAAGCCATTTTACTAGGTCAATTCTTCTTGGGAAAAGGTTGCAAGAGGTAAGGTCCAAATTTCTTCTTTGCAAAGGAGTTTTTACATTTCTTATCTTTGAGGTGTGGAGGACAAGACTACAACCCTCTATGGAGAGTCTTGGTTTTACCTGAACTCTAGCCAGGTGCTTCAACCTTTGTATGATTCTTTAACTTGGGTTCATCTTTGAGGGATGGGATCTATATCTGGGTTAGGTTGTTGGCCATGCTACTTCATTGTTGTAATGAGAAGTTTTTGTGTGCTATCATGAATAATAAGATGGGTATTTTTCAATAGATTTCTCCTAAAACCCTATATTTTTAGGGTCTCCCTCCCTAGGATGATGGTTCATATGTCCACCAATGAAGGGTTTCCTGAGAAATTCATTATCCGGAAAGGTGGATACTTGAGGGAACATATTTTTGACTGAAATCCCTCAATAATTTGGGCCTAATATGGATCTCATCGGTGTATTCTCAGATGTATATACGATACAAATCTCTTCAGTGTCAATAGGTTGGAAGCCATGCAACATTTGAGAAGAGATCAAGTATTTCAAACAATCCAACATATTCTGCTGGAAAGTATAGAGGAGAAGAGTGTAAACATCAAAGACAGTATGGTCCACTTTGTTGTTAATATGTTATGAAACATGGCCTTTGGTAAAGACATGTTCGATCCCCATTCTCCATCTTTCCAAGAGTTCAAAGACAATATTAGACAATTGGTGGTGAATGCAGTAGCTCCCCATTTGGCAGACTATTTCCCCTTTCTTCAGTGGTTGGATCCTCAGGGTGTGGCAGGTAACACAACTATATCTCTAAGAAGGGTATTTAGTATACTTGAAAAACTCATAGAGAACCGCTTGGTCACAGGTGGAAAAACTAGACGCTCTGATGGAAATGAGAAGTGATGTTTTTATTCTCATCTATATCAAAATCTACTTAACTATAGTTATTTTCATTCTCTCTTGTCAGTATTATACAAGAAGGATAATGTATTGAATGATAGATAGTATCTTATTTTAAATTATTGTAGTTTACTAGTGAATTCATACTACCAAAATGATTTCTCTTATGGTTAATTGCTTGTCGTAGGACATATTTGGGGTGAGAAGTGACATCACTGCTAAGACAACGAAGTGGGTGATTGCGGGACTCATATGAAATACGGAGAAAACGAAATGAGCCCAAGCTGAGTTAGATGAGGTGGTTGGGTGCAACATAAGGGTTGAAGAAAGTGACACGGATCGACTTCCTTATCTCCATGCAGTTGTGAAATAAGTATTCTGACTACACCCAGTAGTTCCTCTTCTCATCTCACACAGAGCATATAACAGTTGTGAGATTAGGATATTTGTGATACCCAAACATACCCAAGTAATCATGAATATGTGGGTGATCGGAAGAGACCCTGTGATTTGGAATGATTCGTCGAAATTCGTCCCAGAGAGATTTCTTGATAATAAGATGAACAATTTGGAGTACAGAGGACAAATCTTCGAGATGATACCATTCAGAGCAGGAAGGAGAACATGTGTGGGGATTATGTTGGTGAGTCAGATGATTTATCTGGTATTGGCTTCGCTCATCCATTCATTCGATTGGGCACCTCCCAAGGGCATGAGTGCAGAACAAGTGGACATGACCAAGAAGTTTGAAATTACTATGTCGATGGAGGTGCCACTGGAAGTTATTCCTATGCCATGACTTCCATCGGATGTCTATTAGAATGTTTTGTATGTTGTGTCCAAGTACTAATATACACTCTTATCGGTCATATGTATATGTATTTGTGTCATGTAATATCATAATTTTGTTTGTAGTTTTTTTGGGTCAAGTTAAATGCAATAGGAAAAAAAAATTGATGTTTATTAGAATTGTTTGTATGTTGTTTCCAAGCACTGATGAAAACTCTTATGGATCAGACATATCTGTATTTGTGTCATGTAATATCATAAGTCAGTTTGTAGGTTTTTTGGGTCAATTTACATGAAATAGGAAAAATAAAATTTGGAGGGACACCTACCTTTGGCATTGGGTTAATATTAATGTTTTAAAAATCAAATATAACGTTGAGTTATTATTGTGTTAATATCCATGTTTTTAAAATTGACTTTTTGTTGACTAAAAATCAGTTTGTTGTTCAATGGTTTTTATTGACTATGGGATAATAATTTTGTTTAGTTAAATATATGATAATGTTTAATTATTTTCAAATATCAACAGGGTAATTGTTGCAAAATGGTTCTTAGAAGATGAAGATGAAGATTAAGTGGAAAAAGGCCAGGGTTCTTGGTCTCAGTCTGTTGGCATAGAATATGTTCATGGATATCAAGGTTTCAAAGTTTGGCCCTTGGGATTGTAGCAGGGACATGTTGCCCACACCATACATGGTTTTCGTGCAGATTCTAGAAGAAAAGGGTTAGTGAAGCAAGGGTGAAGAGGAGGTTTTGGTTTCCGGGATGAAAGAGAAGATCGTTGTGATCAATTTCAAGATTGACTCTCCTAATTTTTTTTTTCATTGTGATCAAATGTTTTATCATTGCTCGAACCATAGTTTACAATCGAGTTTTCCAAGAGCATGATCTTCAAGGTCATCTTCTCTTTTGGTTTACCATTTTCTAGTATTGAAGAATAACAACATACTAATGGTGAAAGTATGGTTGAGGTTTTGGAGAGCTTTGATCAACTCAAGTGATTTTATATCATGGATTCCTACATGCTATAATTAATACGACCTTGAGGGTATTTAGTAGAATCATGTGTGTTCTTGAAGTGCTCAATTCAATGAATATTCCTCTGTGTGGGTGTTAAGTATTAGTTCATGTGTGCAGGGATGTTTTCAATTAGACTTACAATATGGAATGCATTGGCCAATGATTATATTTTGGAGTGCTTCCACCACTGGAGCAATGCTTTTATCACCCCAAAGGATATCTCTTTATTCTCGAGGACCACAACAAGGTGATTAAATTCCTTGCCTCATCATGGCTTTTCGAGGCTCTTGATAAAGCTATAGTTGGTATGTCTGTTATTTTCACATTGGCATCACACCATGTTGTGTTTTGTATTTTTCGAGGATATGAGCTCTTCATAAGTAAGAAGGTAACCATACTTTTTATACTTGATTCTTCTCGAAATCCAAACCATCAGAGGAAAATGTATAATTGTTTCAATGTAATGCTTTGGATTTCTTTCAAGAGGAAAGAAATTTCATAAGTGAGTCTAAATTTTTTATTTTTTTTTATTTTGAGTTAATGTTGTCCACACAATGGAAGAACTCGAGAAAACTACAAGCCACCTCAAAGGGTCATGGATTGTTCTCACATTTTTCATCAGATTTGAATTTCAACATTCGTGGCAACAGTGGAAAAGTATTATAAATTAAATTTTTATATATGTTCCACACTACGGACTAAATTGATCAAGATGATTCTTATATAGATCTCCATGCTAGTTTATCAAAGATGGGTCTTTCAAGGCTCTGCAGGTGTATTTTTATCATTTTGGTGATGCAGATATATTTCCGTAAAACATAGAAATAATAACAAGTGGCATTTAGGCCAAATATTAAGCATTAATTTGTAAAATTCATAAGGATAATGTAGATAGCATAAAAAGGGATACCGAGTTCCTAGGGAAAGGCAGAACAACAAGCATTGTAACAAATCTGCCTATCTTCTTGGGAATCACTTTCACTAGATGCTTGATCTTTTAATTATCTTCAACCACCTAAAAACCAAGGGATCCTTCAATTTATTTTTAGAATCCAATTGCACAAAAAGAGGCAAAATCCCAACATTCAAAAAAAGGATAAAAAGGCAGCAAAGGGGACTTTCAAAGGGTTGGAATTTTAGTATCCTGGAGGTTGAAGCTTCACCATAGCCCAATAAGACATTGTATTTATTGAAAACACTGGACCCTAACTAAAGTATTCACTACTCCTTTTACAGAATCTATCCTCTTCAGTTTATTGTCTTTATCTTTCTCTTTCATAACTCTTTTTATTCTAGCTCAAATGTGTATCCTATTTGTAGTGTTTTATGTTAACAATTAATAGATAAGTTGGGTATAGCTTCTCTGTGGTTGTTTCTACTGCATGAAGTATCTGCACATTTATAAATAGTTTATGATATTCAATATTAGTTTATAAAGAGGAGTTAGGTAACTATGAATGGAAGATGAAATCCATGAAATATATGGACTTTAAAAAGGGAAAATAAAGAAGGTGAGTAATAATAGTACACAACCCACTATAGTTTAAAAATAAACTTTCTTTTCCAACATATATACTCTTGGATTATGTTCGGCGTTCCCTTTCCCCGCTTTGGGGGTATGCTGGTTTTGTACATCTCTTGGTTACTAGTAAAATTTTATTGGTATTTTAAATCTATTTGGATTTAATCGACCATTATTTCTTCAAACTTACTATAAATTTAATCATGATATGTATAATTATAATTTAATGTATAATTGTGATAAATAATATATAATTATATAATTTTATTGAGTGTAAAGGGTTAATTTAATCACGTGTTATTAATGTTGTTAGGTATTTGGCTAGTTCCATATTAATAAGTGTTGGGTTCAAATCCCCTTGAATGAAATGTACTAGTTTACATCAATGAGTTTGTTGGGATGCTATTCATTAATGTGGTGAAGCATCACTTGAGTTTCCAATAAGTTTTTTTTTTTTTTTAAGTTATATAATATTATTAAGGACATCAACATTTAGATTCGTCCTTTTTCTAATATCATATTATTTAAATGAGACAAATCATAATAAAGTAATAGAATTGAGATAAATATGATGATGAGGATGATGATATCATCCAAACCAACACAAAACTTGAACAAGGAAAATTCAATTAATTTGTTTTAGTATGTTGCTTTTAACAACAAATAGCTTGGAAATAAGATTCACGAGTTTGCTTTGGTTTTTATAAGTTAACACATTATAACTATCAATGTTAATATAATTGTTTTGAAAATGAGATATAATCTTCATGTATGTTGTGCACTCAAAGAGAAAATGTTTTGTATCTTCTACTTTGTTAGAAACTTCACAAATTCTTTCTTCCTATGATATTTTAGGTATTGTCCACTTCCAAGTTTCTTTATCAGGCTAATAGAAGTTTATTTTCATCTTTGCAATATTTATTTTCTTTTTGACGCTAACACTAAAAGAGAGATAATTTTGATCCTCTAAATTAGGATTGATGTTTTTTTGTAGAAATCCAACTTTTTCTTATTCTCACTATCATTGTAACACCATTTTATTTAGTATCTCTAGTCCACCCTCTTTGTATCCTTGAGTTACTTTTATGGAGTAATCTAGTCTTGTATCAAACAACACTTAATTTCTGGTGAGTTTTATCTATAATTTCGACAAGATTTTTGACTGATTATTGGAATTACAAGTTTTATTCCCTAACATTGTAGTATGGATTTGTTCAAATGAGAATGGGGGTCTATGAATCCATATATGGTATTATAATTTGAGAAATTGTAGAATTTTATTGTCAAATTGTCATTTTCCATTGTCAGATTCTGTCAAATAACCTATTAGAGAGTGAAGTTTGCTCCAAGATTAAACAACTATGACTTTTATTAATGTTTGAAGTTATAATAGGAAGCCTTTATTTCTTCATTTTATCCAACTTATAGTTGTACACTAAGTAACTTATCATGGTCTTCATCTCCAAGGGTGGGAGACCAACTTCCAAAAGAAGAATAGTGTAGGGCATATTGCCTTCAATTATGAGATTGTTTATTATAAAACACTTAAATGGATTTTCTTGATTTTCCTCCAAGCCTCCCAAGAAATACCCCAATCCCAAAGTTCACAATCATATAGAGTCATTGGGGTATTGAAGTGTGTCAAAGAGAAAATTATTTTGTTCCCAGACCCAAAGCTCAACTTCTCTAAAATTCTTTTCAAAACCCCCAAAAAAATTCAACTGACACTAATCCTTCTTTCAATACTATAATTCTAATTTAGCTTATGATGGATGTCAATTCTAGGACAGTTGTATGAAAATACTTCCTCCAAGTTTTGGTTATTGTAAACAAACTTAAAATGTATAACATGCCTAAACTTAGAAAATGTTTTTTCTTTTTTTACTGAAAAATTAATATTTGTATTAAAAAGTTGTTGTTACCATACCGTTAAACATAATAATACCTTCCCATGAAATGAGGGACAACCCCTTCTTGGGTCAGTATACCCAAAGATCCCAAAAGATGAGGAGATGAGGGGATAGAGGATGGAAAGTGAAAAATGTGGTTGAGAATGGCATGATGACTTCGTCAAGAGGACCTCCCAGTAGCAATCTTATTCCTAAGGGTGACCCACTTGCTAGGGCGCAATGTCAACCACCAAAGTGAAACAGGGCAAAGAACATAATGTCCAAGCAAACATCACATAATAAAAAACAACAATATATGCAAAAAACTCAAATGCCTCAAATTCACAATAATACCTGCCTTGTACCTCATGGAGTAGAACCCAATTTCTTCTGAAGGCCAGCTGATGTGGTGGATATTGTTGTGATGAACCTGGAGTTGTGGTGGTGAGGTGGGTCTCTTTCTATGCAAGTGGACACTACTAGTCAAGTTGTCTCTTGGTACTCCATGTCTACAACCTGAGGTCCTCGAGACATCATCTCCTTAGTTATCCCTAGGAGTTGGGGATAACATATGGCTCCTACTTTGTAATATTCCACTATAGAATATGTGCTAAAATATGATTTAGTTGGTTGGGGAATTTCGTCAAACACTTGGCATACTAGCTCCCAACTCCCTTGAAATCACTTCAATACTTGTTGTCCCAATTAAATCGATTTTAAGGGTTGAAGATTATTTCAAACACATCATATGCAACACCTAATCCCTTCCAAATGAGTGGTTGTTCTGAATTTATGCTTGTTGTTATGTTTATTTGCAACTGGTTGGTTGAATTGTTTTGTCAAACACTTTGCATACATATGCATGTAGCTTTCATCATTGGTTTTTTTTCTTATGTATGGTATTTTTTTTGGCATGAAATGACATGTAAATTACACAAGAAATACATAGGAAACAATACTACAAAAATCCAATACATAATGAAGCCAAAATAACTCAAATCTGATTTTATTATTTAATTTGCTAACCTCAATACATGAGTGAACAAATCTGATGTAAATATGATACAAAATTATATGGTTGATGTAGAAGGCTCCAAACACTAAAAATAATCAACAAACCAACTCTAGAAACCTTCCAAAAGGTACCCACAATAGATATCCTCCAAGAATGCAATCTTCCAAATGATAACCAAGCTACCAAGTGCCAATAATTTTCCCTTCTTCAATAATTTCTCCCAACAAGAGAAAGGAGGATTATCCCACCAAAGAAATGGCCAATATACCCTCCAAAGAGGAACCCCACTAGTATATAACTTAGCCACACTCTAATGTGTAATATCTGGAACAAAGGGAAGAAAAACTTGATGAAGAGTGCACCCTTCTTGGCCAATAATTCGCCCAGCTCTGCTAATAAATAAATATGGCCACTATAAATTCCCCAAAGTGTCAAGGAAAGTTTCTCTAGGGATGGAATGTGCATGCAAGGTGGGATACCCCCCGTATCTCAACTGTAGAACTCAAATTGAACCACCTTAGTTTGGATAGTGCGCCCCTCCTATAGAAAACTCTCCAACAATGCACCCCTCCTCAAAGACAAAGACTAAAGTAGATGTGAACTGAATAGAATGATGAGGGTGGAATATTTCACCACCTTGTCCAAGCTTGGATCATGAACAGAGGAATATTTCACCTCCTTGCTGATCTCTACTGTTTGTTTACTCAAAACCTCAAAAACGGTCTAGTTGTCAGAGCTAAGAGATACACATGAAAATGATTAATAACATAATGAGAGAATATGAGCCCCTATCTCTCTTTTATACCCCTTTTCACCTTTTTCCCTTCAATTGACTTTTAATTCATATTCAATATTTTCTCATAAAATCACTTTATTAATTTAATATACCTTTTTACTCCAAAAAGTGATTAATTCACCCCTATGACTTCTCCATCCACTAAAAGTCACTTTTGTTCATCCTATACTGTAGATATTTTCGCCTTGGTTCCAACAAGCTATTACACAAAGGTGATTCTCCAAGAAATAAGCCCCAAATAACACCTTCAATATAATTAAATAAAATATGCTCAATAATAACCCAAAATTACGAAAATCGTCAGAATGTTACAGAACTAAGAGAGAACTGTGTAAAAATGATAATGATGATGAAAGATGGTGAATGAGATAGATAGGGCCCCATAAAACTCCTCCAAAATGCTCAAGCTCACTGTTATCCTCATTTTAGTCCTCTGGTCAGACTGACATAAACTCATAAAGTCTCTTCTCACTGCAGGGCAGGGAATCCAAAAATGGAAACATTACATACTTGGGGAAATGTACTCGTCGTAGAGTGCATGAGAACCACAACATCTCCTGGTGGACCTGTTCCTGTACACTGAAACATAAAATTGTAAAATCTAGGGTGGTTCTATCACCCTTCGTCCATATATATCAAAATAAAAAATGAAACTAATATAGAAAATAATTTTTTAGCATTTTTTTTTTAATTTCTAAACTAAGCATGAAATCAATATGCAAGTAGATAAAAATGAAATATGAAATGCATATAAACTATCATGAGCAATCAATATGCAAATGCAAGGAAAGTAAGATGACCTACCTACTTACCTGGGCCCTGAAGAAGTCAAGTGATCTAAACGTAGGGCTAGAGAAGAGACCCATCCACTGGCAATGACATATTTCTCCCGTCCAAAGTTGTCCAATAGTACTTATCTTTCTCATACTTATTTTTTATGATGGGCCAACCCAAGAGCTATCATCCTTCTGATCATATTTAGGCTCGCCCTTCTTCTTGTCTCACATGAACGCAAGAGTTCCTTCACCGTAGTTGATGTATGGTATATTCTCAATGTAAGGATAGGAATGAGGTCATGTGTTGAATGCATTTTTTATTGCTTCTTCACATTCTTTGTCCTTATTATATTCTTTCTTCAATATTTGGATAGACCCTCGCTCTTTCCCTTGGAATTTTGCAAGCTTTTATTTGTATTCATCTTTTCTTGGGAGTAGCATGTCTATGTAGTCTTCCTGCATGAAAGTTAAGTCTCATGGATCGTACTCAATGGTACATGAAACCTCATCAAACTCATCCTCACTTGTATAATTAGGATTGTTGGGATCCACCACATGCTTGCTGGCTCACTCTCAACTATATAATACCTCAAAGGTGCCATCTCCCATGGGAATGTGTGCATGGGTGAGATCCATTCTAAGGAAACCTCCAAGGGAAGTAGACCAAATCCTCGATAAGAGCATCCCCCAAGAATCTGGGACATCAATTACTACTTTATTCATAAGGAGGCTGATATGTGGAAAATCAATCAATAAGACCTCAACATTCTCACCTAATCCATAAACCTTGACCCTTTTATAATCAATGTTGCACACATTTCCATAGGTATTGACACTTGAATCTGTTAGGATCGAAACAACAACCTCATGATGATATAAATCCCCCTGCATTTTTATAGAGATCGTACTCCTCTATTATGATTTTTGTGGGACTCGAGGTCTTCAGAGTATGGGAATTTTATAGAAGCCCATTATGGTAAAAAGAAAGTAAAAAAAAAAATGGAAAATGTTTTATTTTCTTTTAAGTAAAGTTCCTGAGAGTGGACCAGGAACCACACACATTCACACATTTAAAGCAAATATACAAAATTTCCTCGCATCCATCATAGTAGGGATAAACATTTCTAATCACATAAAAAATCAAAAGAAAATGATCTACATGCATAATAGAACTTTGACAAAGTGATATATGAGAAACTCAAGTAAAGATAACAATAGATCAACCTCAAATACTTTATATTTAGAAAACTGGGTTACAAAGTAAAATCGAGATTGTTCCCAAATTAGATATCTTGGAATTTCTAAGAAATATATAGTTCATTACATATTCTCATAAATTTAAATGTGTTTGTCATAATGACTGGGATTGGGGCTCTTGCAGACCATAAATAAAATATATATAAGAATGAAGTTTGTAGAAGGAAGAAAGTGGGTGGCGGAAGACAACAAGACCTAGTAAGAAGAAAAATGAAATTATCAGTCTTCGGTTAAACCTTTATATTTAAAGAGGTGGAATAACTAGATGAAGAACTTGATAAAGACAGAAGGATGTGATCAATATGAACTTACTATGATGGTATCTCTCCCCTTGTCACTTGGTCGTTGATGTCCTTTTATGGCTTTCATCGATGGTTACAGGAACTGTCTCAACTGTCTTTCCCCTTCATCGGTGTTTTTGTTGACATCCTTTTTAAACCACTCCTCGATGTAGCTTCTCATTGGTACCACATTGATTTCATGTCGGATTTTTATATTGAAAATATCTCCCTCTAAGTCCCTTAGATCAATGGAAATATTACACAAATCTTCTTCAATATCTTTATTTTTTACTGAATAATCCATTAGCCAGTTATCTACATCATATTCACTATACTCAAGAATGCCATAGAATTTCTCAAATGATATCCCTTTAAAGATCTCAAATTGTTCGTCAAAGGATTGCTTGGTTAGGAACAATGAGTTGAGAATCAATTTGGGGTCTTGGACCTCATTCGTGCTCCCGGCTAGGTCTATCTCAGTCAGCCTTTTGAATAATTCTTCTCTCCTAGTTATGGCTTGGTTGCATGCTTGGACAATAATATTCAAGTTCTTAACATTGTCCTTCTAGCATGCATTCAATTGTTTTATCCGGTTCAGAGAAGGGAGATCCTCCTCTCTTCTTCTCAACTCTGTCATATTGGTAACTTTAAAACTGAAGGGAATGACCACGTTGAGGTAAAAACCATGTTCGTTTTTCAAATTTTCCTGTAAATATTCATGGAAGGCATGTGTCCTCGTTCCAAAAGAGACCATGCTCTTTGAAATCTCCCAAGCCTTTGTAATTAATTCCATTTGTTTCTTAATGTTATTCTCCACATATCCCCTGGCTTATGTGAGCATGCTTGCAGATCCTTTCAATTTTGCTGCAAGTGTGGTAGGCCTGATCATTGCTAAAGGAATAGAAAGTATTGGAAGAGGCATTAAAGATTCATCTAATTCTTTGATTCTTTCCTTTAACTTGGCGTTCTTTACTTCAAGGCCTCTAATAGAATCATCTAGAGCATCTCCAATTTCTCGGTGAATTTGAGAAATTTTGGAAGGCCGCATGTTTCATAGGTTAACCTTTGAATAAGATTTCCCCCTTTTATTATTTACATCTCTTTTCTCAATAATTAAATTTTTGGACTCGCTCTCAAAAACAATGCTCTAAAATACAAAAGACTCTTCTTCGTCGAAGGTCTCGCTCTCAATTATTTCCATCAAATGATTCTGGTGAGTTGTGTTCTCTGGATGATCAGTGTTGGGGAACACCTTTTCGATGTCAATCTCGAGTTCCATATCCTCGAGGGAGAGGTTGTGGATGTTGTTTTCGCCTCAAGGTCCCTCCTCTTCTTGCACAATATTTTTTTGTTTTCTTCCTCAAGGGAAGCTTATGGGAGATTTCAATTTTTCCCGAAGGAGGGTTCTTATCTCCTTTGCCTGAAGAACTGTGGGTTAATTTCTTAATTTGGTGGGCCTTTGGAGTGACAGTTGGGGATTGGGCACTCTTCTCACCAAGACCTTTTCCTTTCTGTTTGTATGACTCATTGGTTCTAAGCATCGTTTCCAGTTCACCAGTGTCACGAGTAGGAGTTCCTGAGACATTATCTTTGTCTTCATTCAAAATAACATTAATAAAATGATTGTTGAAGTCAACCGCAAGTAGATTTTATACAAAAAAAATTCTAGGGTTGAACCCTTTTACCCTTTCAACATATCTTAGGTTTAGGCTGTGGAAATGTCCTGTAAATTCATCAATCTTTTATATTTCTAAATATGAAGTCCCCAAATTTCCAAGGTAGAGGTATGATTTTTTTTTCTCTTTTCATGGAAAAAATGCAACTAGTAGTTGTACTGCCTTGCTATTTCAACAACAAACATTTTGTCAGATATGTGGCATGGGAGGAAGGAAGGATTTTCCTTGGAACCGAAAATACTTGTGATGTTATAATTCTCCATTTGTTCCAGTGTCCCCTTCCTATCCCGAAACTTACTCGCATGGTCAGACATCTGGGGAGCGTCCTTTCCAAACAAAAAGCCTTTAAAAACTGAGACAAAATCATTAAAAAATTCATAAAAATGATGGGAGGATTTGTGCCTCCATAATGTTTGATAACATAAGGTTATCGGGTCGAATTCACAGTTTACCTTCTTACACACAGATAATCTCAGAAACTGACATCAATGTGCTATCACAAAAACCAAATAAGATGACATAAAGAATTTTTTCTCCTTCTCGTATTGTGACAATTGGGAAGAGATTTCAATGGCAATCAACTTGGCCTAATCGAATATGGCTTGTTCCTTGACCATAAAGTATAAAATGTAAATAATAATGTGGGAAATGCTTGTTGTATTTTATTGTCCTGTTATCCTCGTGAAAAGCTAAGCAATTTCCCGAAAAGGATTTTTGAATGAGCTAACCTGCAATCTCGTGATGTCCTCGGGGACGGTCGTCGGGTCCTCTAGGAACTCAGGTAAGAGGTCCAACCCATTTTCATGCTTCTTTAAGAATTCTCTGCAATCTTCGCCCTTGAAGGTAAGCGTTGGCTCAGGAAGTCTCAACATCTTACAAAATATCGAAGGCAACAGAGAGATAGGGGAATGATCCTGCAATTGAATGATTCATTGGTTTGGAATATATCTCTCAGCGCACTAGGATACCAACTCCTTACAGTCAAACACTTATGGGACACAACCTGCGCGCATAATTCCAAACGTCCATATTACTTCCTTCTGGGAAAAAGGGGATGAGTAGTAAGAATATGCTTTGGACCACTGGAATCTCTGGTCCTCATGCCCAAAAAGTTCAATGTATCTCCACATAAATTTTGTTGAGTTGCTTCCATAAGTTGACGAAAACGTTCCTTTGTTCCAGATAATGTTTAAAATGAATGCTTGAGAGGGATAATATAATCCTTTGTAAATCCTAGTTTAATGCGTTTTAATACAAGATCTCCTCGAGACATTCTCTTATTAATGAAAATCTTTAAGAACCTACATGATGAGTTGTTAGAATTAAAAGCATACTAAATGTGCATTAGGAAGAGCACGAGGGTGGCGGGGACGGACGAGAGTGAATTAGGATTTGAGACTTTTGTGAACCTGGGAACCCACGAACTTGCGACTGCAGAAGGTTCAAAATTGGTCAAGTATAGAATAGCGTGGCGGTCGATCGGACTCATCGTAGGAGGAATGATGCTTGGAAGTTCGGGGAGTCTGGGGATCAAAATGTAGACAAAACATGGGGTATGAGAATTCAACCCTGCCAACCCGAGAACCTGTGATTGTAAAATCGGCTAAGTATAGAATAGTGCGACGATTGGTCAGACTCGTGATGTGAGGGTATGGATGGAGATGAGTATTTTCAAGTCTGCCAACCTGGGAATCCATCATTATGAAAAAACAACTAAGTATAGAACTAGAAAGGGAAAGTAGAAGGGAAAAAAGAAAAAGGGAAAAAAACGGGTAAGTATAGAAGAGGGAAAAGAAAGGGGAAAATAGAAAAGGGGAGGGAAATTTCAGAAGTGGGAATCGATCTCAAGAATAGGGCTAGGTCATCTTCAAACCAAATTTTTCCATTACCTTCAATGACATGACATTTTCGGAGGCCCTAGAATCCAACATACTGTTGTTCAAGCAGAGGCCATTCATGCCCAACGAAAGATAGAAAGGAGGATCGTTGTCCTTTTTCCAATAAAGATACATGGTGTTCAACATGATTGGAGGATCCTCCTTCTCAGAGGGTACCTGTAATAACTTCAAGAATCCCCTCCTTACAGAAGGGATTTTTCACATTTCTGTCACAGGAACCATCATATTTAACTTCCCAAACATGACTACAACATCTATGTTCAACTAAATCTCATATGTTAGAGTTGGCTTCAGAAGAAACTCATGTAATGGAGGTGGAAGTGGTGGGAACACCTTATCTATAGATGGAGGAGGAGTCGTAGGTTGTGATGGAGGGGATGAATCTTTATTTCTTCTAGTGTATGTCAAATATTCCCTCTTCCTCAATTCCTTCCTCTGATTGCCTGTCAACTGATTTAAAGCTCAGAGCCTCCCCTCTCTTTCCCCATGTCTTCTAGATTCATCAATATGTTCATGTGTGACATCTTCCTCTTGGAAGTTACAAATCATATCCATGAAATTCATACTATTGAAAGAATATTCGTCTCGTTGGGGACACTCATCCTCTCGGTGAGGTTCTTGGGATATTCAAAAAACCACGGTGTTTGTTCTGTGTCAACCATTCCAAATGGTTTCAAAGTATCAGGGGCCTTTGCCTCTTTTTGAGGCCTTGGTTTAAAACCTATGGCATATCTCTGATGCCTGGAAAACTAAGGTCTGTGGGCACATTGGTTTCATTCCACAGTGGTTAATTTCCCCATGATTTGATTCTGTGCTTGGAGAAACTAAGTACTCATCTAATATATATTTTGATTCAAGAGGGAAATTAGATCAAGAGCAGTGCTACGGGAATCCTTAGTCTTTTCTTATGCCTTGACAGAAGGATACTAAAAATGATCGACCTTTGAGTAAAGGAGATTTTCCTCAACCTCTACACTACACTCTTTAGCTTGTGCCAAGGTGGTGGGCTTCTTGTCCTTCATAATAAAACATAATTTCCCATCGAATGCATTTATATAGAGGAGACGAACAACTACAGTTGCAAGACACAAATATGTCGGGATTTGACTATACAATATGTCAAACCTGATGTCAAATTCACTCACTATCTCATTCTCCTTTTTCTTTATTTGATTGAATTTATCTACAAGAATCCCATTGTCTTTCTTTGTTGTCCATCTATTTTTGAATAACTTAGAAAAATCCTCATAATATGCTATGTGATTTTCAGGTAGCCCTCTGAACCATCTCTGAGCATATTCTGTCAAAGATGAGGCTAGTAGCCTCATTGCTACATCCTCATGTTCCACTTTGACATTTTCCATGTCTCGGCCTATGGCATAAAGATGATCGTCTGCAGTGGTGACATTATTTCCTAGAAACTTCAACAACCATTAGTGAGACTCTTTTGACATTGTGTTGGGGTATCCAGGGATGGTGGCCATGTTCGAGGATTTATAAAGGTCATTTTCCCAAGGGTGAGCCATTGGAGCAAGGGGAAGGGTACCGTGAAAAAGGGTTTTGACAATGGGAGACTTGAGGGGAGGCCTTCTTTGGTAAAACTTAGAAGTTTTGAACCTCCATGGGTGAAAAGGATTAAGGGAAGATGGATTTTGGGAAGGTGGATTCACCAAATGAGCTTTAATAAGGCTCATCAAAGGTGGAAGAAGAACGTCCTTCAGGTGGAATCACCAGGCAATCTAGGGAAAGGATTTGGGATAGCTTGCTAAAGCGTTGTTAGGGTTCAAAAGAGGATTCAAAATCCTCCACGACAATGATGCAAATTTTTTATCGCAAAAGTTGTAGGTTGGGAAAATCCCGACCCAAACCACAATATGGAGACAACTAAGAGAAAACCTACCCACTGTCACCTTAGATAGGTATTCCCGTCACTTTAGAGATAAAGTAATCACCTCAAGGAGGGAATCCCGTGTGACCCTAGGGTAAATTAGATGGAAGATGAAGAGACAATGAAGTGTCCCCCTATAGGTCAATGATGGAAGGTAAAAAGGGCTTGAAAAAGAGTCTCGTAGATGGTGGAATATGTACCATAGTATAGAAGACATGCCAAGAAGTGATTATACCTTCCCAAGACATAAGGAAAACAAAGATACAAGCCCAATAATGTGTTGTACAAGAAATTTAAGCTTGTTTTCCCTAATTGAAGCAATACAAAATGATATATATCAACAACAAAGGATAATAAGAGTTGCAAATAAAGTTGTTAAGAGTCTAGGTAAGGATGCAAGATACAAGCTAGAAATGACTAGTTTAACTCAAGTATTGATGCATGAAACTTTAACAACAAGATAAGGTTGTCATAAACAAGTACTACAGAGATAATTATCATCCTTATGGTTGTAGCACACAAGTTGTTACAACAAGTAAATCAACGACCAAAACTTTCCAAAAATCCCCCAAAAGGTGTGTTGAGGTTGATAGATTATAGGGGAAAACTTCTATCAATTTCTGACGGTTGATTTGTGAGTTATTAAAAGATTTGTCTTAGGTTTTCTGCAGCCCTAATGGTTGTATATTAAATGTTATAATAGCATAAAGAAGAACTTATCAAAATGAGATGCCCTAGTGGCTCAACCAAGCATATAGAGCATGGAATTGATTCTAATTTAGACAATCTCAAAATCCTGAGTTTTCACATTAACCAATGCAATATTTTATTTCTCCAATGAAATTAGATTAGTGCCTTTAGCTATTGGTTTATGGAGTCAAAAATAAAAAGGAGCTAGCAATGCTTTCCCCTTGGGGGTGTAATCCCTTTTACTCCCTAAGGCAAGCAAGGCTAACTAGGAAGTACTAGGAGGGTATAAAATATTTTATTATTCCTAGTAAAACCTTATGCAACAAATTATTCCAAGACAAAAATGATGGATATGGTGGGGTTGTAAGCCCTTATACTCCCTAAGAAGTCTATCAAATCACACTTGTAACTAAGAAATGAAGAAATAACAAGATATATTTCTTACCTAGTCCAACCAACCACAAGATAAACTTCCTTTTACCACGATTAATCCACCACAAATGCAAGATAAAAGATCCAAGAGAGGTAGCGCACTACTTCTTCCACCAATATTCAAAAGAAACCGTAACAAGAGTGTTAGATTTTAATTATATTTATAGAGCAATTAGTTTTACCAGTATATTCAGATCTTCTTTCACGTTAGCATTTATATCATGTATTGAAAATAAGATCAACAATAACAAGCACAAGAAGACACAATAATTAATCCAGGGAAAAAACCCGACCAACCTTTTATTAGAGATATTTCATACAAACAAGTCCAACCATGAACCAACAAATAAACCCTAGAAAAATGGCTAGCTAAAGATATAACCAGAAATACCACCCCAGTTGCAACAACAACACCATACAAGAGTATCACACCTCTACCAAGGGTAGCGCACAAGAGAGAGTTACCACAAAGAATAACCAAGATCTTAGATGTTGCAGTAGTTGTGTCTTCCTTGCCTCAGACTTGAACCTTCTTATGTAGTTGCAACTACGAGTGAGAGTGAGATCAAATGAGCAAGGCGTCACTATATTTATACTGGTATGTTAATGTACTAGGGATGACTTTTCATCTAGAATAATGGGGCCGACTTCTCATCTGGAATAATTCATTTTCCACTTTATTAATTCATGTGGGTCGACTTCTTATCTGGAGGCTTCTATTTTCACTTTAATTTTTATTCTTCTGGGTCGACTTCTCTTCTGGGGTATTTCCACATCTATTCAATGGTTCTCTTGCTTCCAAAATATTCTTCTCTTCTAAGAAAGGTTTCTAGGAGGGAAAGTACCTCCCGAAGCTACCAAACATCAACACTCCCTCTTAGCTAGGGAGGTATCTTTCATGATGTCTTCTTTCGGTAATCCACTGACTACTCTGCACTCAACTAGTAGCACACAACTACTACCATGCCATCGGTAGCTCGAATCATCCATCACGGTCTCCAAGACTATGCTGCAATCATCCAATAGCACACAACTACCCATACTGTCCAGTAGTACACAACTAATGTTGTAGTCCATTAGTACACAACTACTATCATAGTCCAATAGTACACAACTACTGTCGTAGTCTAGTAGTACACAAATACTTCCATAGTCCTCCTGACTGTGTTGTGATCAAAAAGTAGCACACAACTAATTCCAAGCAGTCTGGTAGTCTCTATGGAAGTCATCTAGTAGCACACAACTACTACAATGCCATCCAATGGAACACAGTTGTTGTCAATTCATAGTAGTACACAACTATTATCTATTGGTACACAACCACCGCTATAGTAGTACAAAAATATTGTCCAGTGATACACAATCACTACCAGTGGTACACAACCACCGTAGTAGTACACAACTATTGTCCAATGATACATAATCATTGCTAGTGGTACACAACCACCGTAGTAGAACACAACTATTGTCCAATGATACACAATCACTACCAGTGGTACACCACCACCATAGTAGTACACAACTATTTTCCAGTGACACACAATCACTACCAATGGTACACAACCACCGTATTAGTACACAACTATTGTCTAGTGATGCATAGTCATTGCCATAGTCTCCAAGACTACGTTGCGATGTTTCTCCTCTCCCAATAGTCTTATTAACACCTAACCACCTTGCATGGCATAGGCAAGACTAGTATATGATAGTGCATTACCCCTCAGTCACCTCACATGATTGATCTAGAGAACCATTGGTCAAAGGGGTTAGACTGATGGAGGAGAAACACCACACCTCCCTCTCAACGAGGGTGGGCATTCAACATCACACCAAGATTGTCTCTGAAGTACTCATACTTCACTCTATATAGAGGCTTGGTGAGAATGTCCACTATCTTCTCATCTGTGGATATGTACAGGAGCTCCACAACTCCTCTCTACACCATGTCTTAGATGTAATGGTATTTGATCTCTATATCCTTCACACAACTTTGATTATCACAATATATCAAAGTTGGCTCCAACTCTAGATCAAATAACCTTGCAAGCAGATTTTGAAGCCACATTGATTCACAACTTGCAACACTAGCTGCTATATATTCTATCTATGTTGTACTAAGTTCCATTGATGTCTAAAGCAACATCCTGGTGTGTTTTTCTAGTCCACTTCACCCCCTGCCCAACCAGAGTCTGTATAACCCTAAAACTTCACATCTCCATACAATACATATGTCAATCCATATCCAACTTTACCATGTAGGTACATCAACACATATTTTGTTGCTATCCAATGTACATGTCTAGGCTCAACCATGTACTGACTCAAAGTGCTCACAAAAAAACATATGCTTGACCTGGTGTTGACCAGGTACATCAAGGATCTAATCAACTATCTGTACATAGTGGGATACACCAAATATCAAGATGAATCACTCAAGATCTTAAGATTCATCATCATAGGTGTGACCATCGACTTGCAGTCCATCGTCCTGAATCTCTACAGGATCTCAACTATATATTTTCCTTGGCTAAGGAAATTTTCATCTCTGTCACACCTCTAATCCCATCAAATCCAGATCCTTCATTTCGAACTCTAAAGTGAGTTCCCTCTTGCACCCATTTGTGAGCTTCTCATTGCCTGTAAGAAACAAGTCATCAAGAGGCAACCATCTCCGAGCTCATCAAAATAACTATCTGGCATATCCTTCCCTAGGTTCCTGTTTGAGCCTGTAGACATATTTCTTCAATCTAAAAACATGAGACTCCTTCTCATGCATCCTATAGCTACTCAATGTACACTTGTTATGGCTATTGGAGCAAGTGTCTCATCATAATCTTCTCCCTCTTGCTGGGAGAATCATCCAGTCATAAATCTTGTTTTGTACTTCCCTATGCTTCCATCTGCAACATGCTTGATCTTGTATATCCACTTGGAAGTCACCACTAACTTCCCTATTGGTATTGAAGCCACTTTCCACACATCATTCTTCATGATGGAATGATTTTCTTCCATCATGGCATCCTTCCACACACTTGCTTCTTAGAAAATTCCTCATAAGTGGAAGGTTTTGAATCAATGATCTTCCTCATCAATGCCACATAGATAGAAACTTGTGTGGTCTCATGCTCCCTTTAGAAGTGAGGAAAAATACATATCCCAGTCCTTATGACTAGTTGTCTCCTCTATCACTATAACAAAGTCTACTGAAACAAGAGAATCCTCTCAAGAGATCTCACATATCCTAGAATCCTATAAAGCTACGATCTGTCCTCCTCAACTCATGGAATTTGTGTGTCAGTCCTTGAAGAAGTCTCTCTCTCCCCCAAGAATCAGAGGAGGAACTTCCTCTAAATGACCTGGTCTTCCTCTGATTCAAATGACTCTCTTTGAGATCAGTCTCACTCTAAGTCTCCATGCTCCCTCTGAAGCTTGACTCCCTCTAAGTCTATATAATCTCCGGAGCCATCTGCTCCCTCTTCATGTGTTGACCTCCTCTGAAGTTTGATCTCCTATGAACTTCCCTAGGGAGGCTTCTCCTCCCTACTAGATATTGAGGGCTAACTCCCTTTAAACTCTATCTCCTTCTAAGTTGGTACTTGGTGGGGTTACATGCCTCACCGCTGGTGAATCCATCTTCTTCTCCTCATGATATGGCTCATCAATTCCATATGTTTATATCCCCCTTTGCAAATTGAAAAGTATTACGAGACCATGCTAGTCTCTTCCTGGTCTCGATAATGATCTTGGGTAGGCCCTTCTGGCTCTATTGACTCTTCCTGATGATATGAAGAGTTATCAACTGAACTAGAGGGATCTTCATTATCATCTTTGTAGCCTTCTTCTCCTTACAATCAATCTCCATATGAGATGCTCTGTATCCTGCAAAATTTCCCTTCTTTCCAGAAAGTTTTGGCTTCGTCCTCTTCTCCTTCATTTCATGGATGTGTACAGTCATGTACATAGCTCTATGTCTGGATAGTTTGCTCCATGCCTCAGATAGAGACCATCTAATTTGTTTCCTCCTGCAATGGTCATTATAACTCCCTCTTAGAGCTATCACCTGTGACCTTCTCGGAACAAGAGTAACAACAACCAAGAATATCTCCTAGAGGAGATCAATTTCACATTGCAAACAAGTGCATCATTAATATTAAACAATGAGTATTTACTTAATAATCATCGTATCAACAACATTCAAGTGTTACTAAACATTTGATAGTAATGGAACTATAAAGACTGTTATCTTACTTAAGCCATAGGAATATGAAATATCAAACCTRGAGTCTAGTTGTTGTTGTCCCAATTGAGTTGTCTTCTACTTCCCGATAATGTGTTTGGCAGAACCACTATCTAAAATATATACTCTTCATCCTTTGAATCCTTTTCCTTTCCCCGGTGTGTGGACTCTTCCATGTCAGTTGCATGTGCAGGATGCTTTCCTTGTTCATCCTTATGGGGACATTGAGAGGCATAATGTCCCAACTTCTTACAATTGTAGCATCTGACTTTTGACGCATCCTTATTATAACATGGTAATTTATCTTTCTTTGGACTGAATTCTATTATCTCTTTTCTTTTCTTCACATGATCGGTAAGAGCTTGGTTTTTATCATCATTTGTCTTCTAATATTTGGATATTAGCATGGATTCTTCTTGGGTAAAATTTGACCATAACTTGTAAAACTTGGGAAGTTTTCTTCTTTCACAAACCCTTTGAAAAAATGGATCCCAAGAGGAAGGAAATCCATTGAGCATAGTAGTCACGAGTTCATCATCGTCCAATGGGTCTCCAACAGCTTCTAGCTGGTCCTTGATCTGCGATATTCTCATGAAATAGTTGGAGATTTCCTCTGACTTATTCATTGTCACGTTTGTGAGTCGATGCCTTAGAGTAAGCTTTCGACTGGTGTTCTTGATTTCATAAAGTTTGGTTAGGGAATCAAATATTTCCTTTGATGTCTTCAATTCTGATACATTCGATATCAGATGATCCTCGATTGAGTCTATCAAGATCCTCTTGGCCTTGACCCCATTCTTCCTTAAATTTGATTTGGCTACTTCCTCTTCTAGTTATGGAATCATCTGCTTGACATGATCCAATAACTCATTCTCTTCTAGAATGAGAAGTACTCTATTCTTCCAGCATCCAAATTTATCTGCTCCATCCAATCTATCCTCAACTCTCATACTGGTTGAAATTTTCACCAGTAGAAACCCTAGATCTGAGAAATTTCAAATTTTTGAACTTCACGGAACAACAACCAGAGTGTTGTAGGGGCTGCACTAGGGTAGGGTGAACTGCTATGTGGTGAAATTAGTCCCAATGCCTTGGAACTAGTTCTCAACGAGATTGAAAAATATATTATGGTGCAGTGGAAAGATATTTCTACAAACTATCTTCCTTCTAGTGGTTAGACTGTTCTGAAGGTAACCAACCTTGAAACCATGCTATATTTTCATTAACTTTACATAGAAATTAGGTTTACCAATATATTTATATCTTCTTTCACATTAGCATTTATATCATGTACTAAAAATAAGAGCAACGATAATTAGCAAAAGAAGACACAATAATTTGTCCTTGGAAAACCCCAAATGGGGGAAAAACCCAACCAACCATTTCTTAGAGACATTTTGTCCAAACAAGTCCAACCATGAATCGACAGATAAACCCTAGCACAATGGCTAATTAAATATACAACCATAAATACCACCCCAACTGTAGTAGCAACATCATACAAGAGTAGTGCACCTCTACCAAGGGAAATGCGCAAGAGAGAGTTACCACAAAGAATAACCAAGATCCCATATGTTGCAGTAGTTGTGCCTTCCTTGCCTCGGACCTGTGTCTTCTTATGTAGTTACAACTACGACTAAGAGTGAGATAAAATTAGCAAGGCATCACTATATTTATACTAGTCTATTAATGTACTAGGGCCAACTTTTCATCTACAATACCAGGGCCGACTTCTCATTTGGAATAATTCATTTTCCACTTTATTAATTCCTATGGGCCAACTTATTATCTGGAGGCTTCTATTTTCACTTTAATCTTTATTCTTCTGGGTCGACTTCTCTTATGGGGTATTTCCACATTTGTTCAATGGTTCTCTTTCTTTTGGAATCTTCTTCTCTTCTAAGAAAGGTCTTATACGAGGGAAAGTACCTCCCGCAGATACTAAACATCAACAAAGAGCACAAGAGATAAAGATTTCCCAAAGAGGGCGAAAATTTCAGCTAGGAGTCTTCTCACAATGGGAGAGTTGTGTTGAAAAATGAAATAGAGATGATCTCTATTTATACAAATCCTCTAAACATAGTTTGTCCACAAAAATTAGAGTAAAACAAAATATAAGGGGTCAACAACCTTTATCTTGCCCCTTTGCAAAAATAATAATATTTGATTCATACATTGCACATAAAAGAAACCCTGAAAACATAACGTCACTCCCTTCTTGGGAAACGTTTGGCACTTTTGATCAAGTTGTTGAGTCAAAGAAGGGAATGATAGGCCTCCAAAAGCCAATGGTATTCAATCAATGCCTTTCTTTCATGATCCAAGGGTTCTTTCCTCCAAAAAATTCCAAGTGTTCTCAATCACCACCAAACCCTAGCCCTGATGTGACGTCAAACCCTCAAAGGTGATGTTTTGTCCTTCTTAGGAAAGTTGTTTGGGTGGTACGGGCTAGGTGAGGTACTCCATGATGTATTCTAGGCCTCCAAAGGCATGTATTCATCATCCAACATGTGGGCCCTTGGAATGCAACCTGTGGGCTTCAATCCCCATGGAAGCCCAAACTAGGCTTGTTCTTCCAAAACTGTCCACCAGCTGGGTCCTACAATGAAAAATGGATATTCCCTCCAAGGATTTCAAGTCAAATGCATCATGATGAGTAAATCAAATCAAAAAAAGAGCCATGCAAGAATGTACATCCAAGCCACCTCACCAAAATAAACCAATGCTCAAATACCCTATGCAATTTCTCAAGTTTAGGTATGGGAGGGTTGACAAAGAAACCTATTGGGTGAATCGTACTACAATGGGTTGTAGTTGTTAGATTCATAATGAAGAAAACAACATAAACATAATAGAAATAACTGAAGTAATCAAGAAACCATGATGAACAGAGATAACCAAATATTGGCATAAAAGGCATACTCTATATTCATCAATGCTTGAAATAATCATGTACATAGACGTGCATATTTAATACAAGAATACCATAACTGCCACGTAACTTTATAACAATTAGTTAAACTAAATAACTTATGATTAGAGTTTTAAAATCCCCCCTTAATCATAAGTTCATTCTTGCCTGAAAAACTGCCACTACTTGACAATCAACAATGTGTCAAGCAAATATTCAGAGGGTTGGCTAAAGATGCTCTCTGAACACTAAAACAAATAGCAGAAGTTGATGTCTTCTACTAAATGGGTGGTTTAAGGGTGACCACAAACTCATTTGGTGGTTTCGAGATGACCACAAACCAATCTGGTGGTTTCAGGATGACCACAAACCGAATGTCTAGCAGAAGATGATGTCTTTTACTAAATGGCATGGTTTTAAGTTGACCATAAACTAACAAGAGCTCAAGGCTCAAAAATCTGAAAATGTAACAAGAAAAAATTCATGTCTTCTGCTCAAATTTGTTGTTTAATTCGACCACAAACTATCAAGAACAATATGTTCAAGAACAAGACTGCATACCAGGAACTAGGTTGCATATTTGATCCTCTGTTCATAGGCTCTAAATCAAACTTGGAACCTGACTAAAAACTTTAGATTTCCCCCCTGTCAGGGACAAGTGGTTCAAATTCCCTTGATCATCATTCACAAGTATGGCCAAGAAGATATCCAAGACCTGTATAAGCTACTGGAACAATGTGCACACTTTCCCAATGTAAAATGGAAAAGGTTAATCAAATTGTCTTTCGGCGAAGTCTGAAGACTCGATATTCAACTCAAAAGACTACATCAAATGGGCCTCGATCATACCCTATATCATCCAATCCTGAAAAAACATTCATGTCCGTCAACTATAGAAATATCTCCAATCAAGTACGACTGTACTTGTGTATAAATCCGACGATAATACTGCTCCAATAAATTGGCTTCCAAACGCCAACGCCAATTCCCTAACCATTCAAAATGAATATGTTTCCTCTTGCGCTTTTGACACCTTACTGAGGCGTGATTTGTCTTCCCACAAAATCTGCATGGGTGAGGATCAAAACAGTTTGACTTATCATGGCCAAACCGGTGACAGTGTTTGCATTGTATGGGTTCTTTATCCCACTGATTATCATGTTCTAGAATATCTGTACCAACATCATTATCAACAATATCATGTACCTGTTCCTTACCAATATCCTCAAGCTCTGTCTTCTTATCATCATTCAAAAAACCTCCACTCACAAAGAAAAAAGGTTTGCAATAATTAGGAATATGAAAAAGGTTGTCAGCATCCTTTTCATATCCTAGTCCATATCGATTTTTTTTAAAGCGTAATTCTTCCCATGGTCGAACAATTCTTATTTATTTGCCACATTTATCCACAACTTTTTCTGACATAGGGACTTCATACAAATCATCTTCATGTTTATGAGTGTCATCACTAGTCAACTGTGCGTCTTCATTATTTTCATCCTTGATGTCATTTTGTTTGTTGAAATCACATTGTTGGTGTCAAAGGAGATTTAACTCATCAAACAACATTTTGTTTTGAAGTTTGAACATATCAATCTTCGCGTGCGTTACTTGTAAACAAGTAATCATTGTACTGAGAGTGCACTTGTTTATTGCAATTGTAGATTCTGTAGTTGAGTTAATTAAGGAGAATAGTAGTGTAAATATTTCTTCAATTCTCACCATTATGCATAATATGGAAGAGAGATGACCAATGACTTAGACGCACACAAAGATCATAAGAAAGACCCCCTTATTCAATTTCGGGTAGGTCTACAACTTAAACAATAACTCCAAATACAATTTCACAAATACAATTTGTTGAACCCTTTTTTTTAACAACTACCTTATAACTCCATTACAAAAATCATACTGCCAAATGCTCTTAACAATAGTTCTTATAACTCCTCTACGAAAATAAACCCTAATAGCTTCATGTACATTTAATTATAATGGAGAAAGCTCCTCCATATAAATTTTCAATTTTATAACTCCCATATAATTCCTTAAAAAATATTATATCACCTTTTTTTTTTATTTTATAAAAAAGTATGCTTAGGGTCTGTGACTGACAGATTAAAACATAAGACTCCTTAGACCAGGTTCAAAACCTTTTTTTTAAGGTCTTCAAGTTTCAAGTACCCATTAGTTTGTTTTTCCCTTGATTAATTCAAAATTTAATATTCGTTGCTTTGGCCTGTTAATCTCAATGGTCTTTTCCACTTGCTTTTCACCTTGTAGGGTTTCAAGGTTAATGGAAAATATTCCAAGAGAGATCGGGAATGGATGAATTGTGCCCAAACTCAAAGTACACAATACAATATCTTATTCGAAACCCAAAAGGTATTAAAGGTATCTACCAAGAAAGCGGGGGCCAACCAACTTCGACTAAAATAGCCCAAAATGCGTATTTTGCAAATTCATGTTTCACAGGGCCAAATGGCTAAGAGGATGTATAGGAATCAATGATTTTCAGTTTGTTTGAAGGTTGTTAGATCAATGGGAGAAAGACTATTATCATTCCATTTCCAATTGAAGAACTAAACTCTCAGACTGTTTTCAAGAACCAGCTTTCAAATTTTCTCAAAATTCTCCTGCAAAAATATGACTTCTATATCCCCATGACTCTAATGAGCTCATAAAATAGAGATTTTAACTATTTAATACAAATAATCCGAAAATAATTAAAATGGTACATTTACCATATAGCCTCCACTAGTGTTCAATCTCCAGGAAGAGTTTCACGGGCCACTACTCTCTTCAGAGGAAAATGTTGCTTTCCTTTGGATGAAGAGAATTTATGTCAACAATTATCATGCGGCTTAACAACTAGGGTTTTACTATGACGCTCGTCTTCCTTCAATTGAAAGCCTTCACTCGCCAATTGCTTCCTTCAATCGACAACCTTCACTCATAAATTTCTTCTTCCTGTGCGATTGATATGATCCACGGGCATTTTTACGGTTGTGTGGAATAATTTTGTCTAGGATTGAAATTCCAAAGGCGACGTTCTGGTGGATCAAACAGTGAAGCGAACAGAATGGAAGAATCCAAAGGCATAACTACTGGAACTGTTGGTTCACCTCCGTCTTCAGGAGAGGCATTGATTCCAACCCTTAATTTAGGTCTTCGTGCAGCAAACATGCTTTCGATATTGCACTTGTTGGCATGGCTTACTTTTTCAACAAAAACGCTTACCAACGCCTTCTTCCAACCCAAGGATGGTTCTTTCCTTTCTTTCGCGTCTAGATTCTTTCGCAATTTGCTACTGCAACCATGGATCAGTTCTCAGGAAACCTGGTGACCTTTCTTTGAGATAGATCTGATCTCTTCTCCAAGGCACACAATATTTTATGCTTGATGTTGGATGACTCCACAACTCTCATTCCTCTAAGTGGGAACTCCTTCACAGACCATATAGGCATCACATTCCCTTGATACCACTGTTAGATTCATAATGAAGAAAACAATAGAAACATAATAGAAATAACTGAAGTAATCAAGAAATCATGATGAACAGAGATAACTAAATATTGGCAGAAAAGGCATACTCTATATTCATCAATGCTTGAAATAATCATGTACATAGACGTACATATATAATACAAGAAGACCATAACTGTCATGTAACTGTATAACAGTTAGGTAAACTAACTAACTTGTGATTAGAGTTTTAACAGTAGTGTCTCACTTATGGGTGTCTTTGTAGAGGGTGTGTTGCACCTTCGTTTTCAATACAACCTTTTTCCAAGCCCATTATTTCCTTATATTCTTTTAATATGTTTCCATGTTGAAGCCAAGGTGAGGCTTCTACCTAAGCATGAACAATTGTGCCCACCTTGACTCTACCCTAGTCACATTATGCTTCCCCAAATTGAAAACATATGTGGGGCTTCTACCTAAGCAATAAAAATAGTGCCCACACATGCTCCACCTTGGTTGTCATTTTGTCATTAGTTATTATTTTACGGGTCCCATCAGTTTTTTATGAGAGACATTTCATTGCCCTCGGGATCCCTGGGCAAGCATCTATAAGGTTAATGATTAGATTTTATCTTTTTACAGATACAACCCTTGGGCCTTCAACCCCTTCTTCCCATGAAATGAGGGACAACCCCTTCTTGGGTCAGTATACTTGAAGATCCCAAAAGGTGAGGAGATGAGAGGATAAAGGATGGAAAGTGACAAATGTGATCGGGGATGGCACGATGACTCGTCAAGAGGACTTCCTAGTAGCAATCATATCCCTAAAGGTGACCCACTTGCTAAGACACAATGTCCAAAATCAACACATTTCATCTTCGTCTCAGCAAAATCCATGGATCAACCTTCAACTTTGCACAAATTGATGCAAGAGAACATTATGTCTGATGCTCGGTGAATCATTGGTTCCTAAAAAAAATGGAATCATAAAAGAATAGTTGAAACCACGAATGAATTATGGTCAAGAGTGCCTCTCCAAGATTCCATCCACTATTGAACATAAATAATTAACGAGTCACATGGCTTTATGTCGATAGTTGTGATAAATCAAGCTCAATGCACGGCTCTGCAATTTAATCTTTTGTTTGGAGATAGTTTGGCAAGTGTTGCATTCCACTATAAAGCTTGTGATCACTCGCTGATGGCTGGTGGTACTCTTGTATTCTTCGATGGTGCTGCTCGGTCTAACGGTCTCTGTTGTGGGGTGGGCGGAACGTTCAAGACTCATTCTTCCCGAATCACCAATTGGTATCTAAACTGTGGTACGGGATCCAACAACAAAGCTGAACTCATGGGCCTATGGGCATCTCTTTACCTTGCCTCGTGTTGGTCTTTGAATCACCTTCTGGTCCTAGGAGACTCTCGAGTGATAATCGACTGGATCAACCAGGTTGGACGGCTACAGTCCATACACTTGGAGGGATGGAAGCAACGAACAATGGAGCTGGCTACTCTCTTCACCGATGTTCACTTCCAACATATCCCTAGGTATCATAATTCAGAGGCCGACGCCTTATCCAAAAGGGCTCTCAATGTTGTTCCTGAGCGACTCTCGATCTTTCATATTGACAATGAAATTGAAAGCTCCATCTCCAGTATCAATCTGTTTGAATCTTAGCGGCCTTCTAACAGTATTGATCTACAATGGACTATCACTTTCTTTCAAGCCTCGTTCTGTAGGTGTAATCTCGTTGCCTCAATATACATCCTAGTCGACCAGGGTATTGGTGAGCAATGCTATGACACAGGATTTTGCAATTTTCTGTTACCATGAACAGCAAGGAACATACAGTAGTGCGGATGCTACAGGGTTATGATAACAGAACTGTTTATAATACATCAACACGTTATATTCGTGTAAGTCAACTGCTATGTAAATGGATTTATACAATATATAAATTTGAGTTAATTTTCTTCTTAAAAAAAAAAGTATTGCATTGTGACGTACAACATTAAATGCATTATATGTTATAATATACCTTGCTTCATTTCAAATTAGCGTGCTTATGACATCTATCGAGGAGCCCCCATAGTGAGGACTACGTACCTGCCTTAAAAAGAGAAAAATATTACTTACCTTCAAATAGAAATATATTCCTGATAGAGATTTATTAAATAAAGAAGATTGCTTACCTTCCTTAAAAGAAATATGTTCATTATTTTTAAGAAACCTTATCTAAAAATATATACAAAAATATATACAAATTAAGAAAAAAATCACTTACCTTTTTTAAAAAATATGTTATTTTCAATATAAAATATAATTTTTTAAAAATTTTGGACATATGATGTTATCAATTATTAAGAAAACGAAACACATGTTTTAAAGTGTTAGGTCCACACTCTCATTTAATTTTAATTCCTAGTCATAGTATATTTTACACTTAACTTAATATTGGTGTTTCAATTGGCAATGCCAAGGCTTAGGTATATTAAGTATAAGCCAAATACTAATAATTTAATTTCCATTGAAATTGAGACAGTTAAACTTTTAGAATATGTCACTATGGGGACTCTCAGGTAGATGTCATAAGAGGTGCATACATAAATTTGAGATGTCAATTCTCATTTTTACTTAGAAAATGGATTATATAATTGATATTAGATTTAATATTTATTTTATTAATTTATATTTTTACATAAAAATATTTAAATTTTTTTATGCTTTTTATAATTTTAAATATAAATATTGATAAAATATTTTTTAAAATGATTAATATTTTATTAAATTTTTTATGCTTTTTATAATTTTAAATATAAATATTGATAAAATATTTTTTAAAATGATTAATATTTTATTAGTCTAATACTTAAACCACAAAATAAAATAATCAATAAAAATCATACGATCAATATAAAATCAACCAAAAATATAAGTACTCAAAAAAAATTATAAGTAACTACATTAATAAATAAAAAATAAAGATTAAAATAAATAATGATATATTTACCACATTCTTAATTTTGTATATAATCATTTTATAAATACAAATAATTTTTTTATTTTTAAACTTTGGAATAAGTTGGAAGAGATAAAAGTGCCTCTCGAGTTGAGGGCTGTTGCAATAAGGACGTATGAGAACGTTATTGCTAAGTTTAAAAACACTGAGGGTTGGTCAAAAGAGATTAACTGCAATATCGGAGTCAAACAAGGTTGTCCCTTGTCCCCTACCCTTTTTGGCATATACATTGATAAATTAGAAGAATGTTTGGAAA
>ML828020.1:13010-29796 GCA_009831015.1 Picea engelmannii | reverse complement strand
CCAATGACAAATCGGGCGTCAGGGCAAGGAGACCCACCTTCGAGCTGCCGCCACAAATAAGAGATCAGCTCTTAGCCAAGGAGCAGGGTCTGAGAACGGAAATGGACACAGAAGCAGGAACATCCCAGCCCAAGCTGCCCCGGAGTTGGGAACCAGGTAAATGTATTCCACAACTGGAAAAACCTCTGAGATATCTCATTATTTCAACTAGGGTTGGAGAGCACACACAATTTATGAAAGAACATGCCCTCATTGGAAAATTCCTGGGACTTTGGCCCACAGAGAGGGACCTTAACAAGTGGATTAAGCACTGGTGGAATCCCAAAGGAGACTATGAGGTGCAACTCATCTCCAAGGGTTTCTTCACCATCATTCTATACAACCTAGAGGACAAGGACAGGATCTTTGAAAATGGACCATACTTCTTCAACTCTGCAGGGTTGTTCCTACTCTTTTGGACTGAAAGATTCATCCTGAATAAAGAATATTTCACCATGGCCCCCATATGGATACGTCTATACTCCCTCCCACAGGAGTTTTGGTTGGAAGAAATCCTTATGGGCATAGGCAATACCCTAGGACAATATGTCAAAGCTTCGAAAGCTACAAAGCAGAGAAAATACACCTCTTATGCTAGGATCTATGTATACATGAATATCTCCAAAGCTCTCCCTGGAACGGTGACCCTTGAATACCAGGATGAGGACTGGCAACAAACTCTGGATTATGAGCACATCCCTTTTAGATGCAGGAGATTCCATGAGCACGGCCACCTATTTCGGGACTGCCCCCTCATCAAACAAGCTACAAAGGCAAGTGAAACCACGCAGAAGGATGGCTTCACCACCATCACCTCAAGGAGGCGGAACCCCCCAAGGAAGCAAATCCCAGATACTAGTCAAAAAATTGCAACCAAAAACTCATATGAGATTTTGGACCAACTTCCAGAAGAAGAGGAAATCCAAGACCCACACAAGGACCCTCAACAAAAGCCAATGAACAACCCAACTATCAACCCCAATCCGGCACCAGGTGAAACCCACACAGAAGACAGAGGAGAAGGGGACGGAGATACTCCAATGCTGATTGATGACCGAGACCTGGCAGGAATCGACCTGGAAAAGCTGGAGGAAGCGCTCAACCAAAAAGACCTACAGACCCTCCCTGAAGAACAATTGCGCAAAGTCCACAAAGTCTTTCTAAACTCTTCAGTTGGTTCCACGGCATGCCTGGGCATAGCAACGGACCTGAGCTCTGGCTCGAAGAGAATCCCTCGAGAGAACAAAAGAAGAGGGCGGAAAACTGCGCACCAGCTGATCAAGGAAGCCGACAACCTTATGATAAACTCGGGCCAGATCCACAAGCTCTCGGAGGGATACCTCCACTCTGCCCCCCCTTCTTAATGATGAAGGTCATCACCTGGAACATCAGAGGACTAAACGGTAGATCCAAGCAAAGGATTCTATGAGACTGCATCATAGCAGAAAAACCAAACATTTTGATGCTACAGGAAACCAAATGTCAAGGAGCAGAAGCTGAAGCAATCTTTCAACGTATATGGCGAGCATGTAACTCCTTAACAATAGATTCAATAGGGGCCTCAGGTGGCCTGGCCATCCTATGGGACCCGCACAGCATCACAATCAGTAAGCCCTTCACAACGATAAGCACAATAACATCCCATTTCGAGGTCATTGGATCGAATCAGGAAGGAGCCATCACCAACGTCTACGGGCCTCACAACAATCAGGATAAAGAAATTTATATGCAGCGGTTGGAACTGATCAAAACCCTGGCTGCAACACCAAATTGGATCCTAGGTGGCGACTTCAACATGATCCTGACGTTGGAGGAGAAAACAAGGGGCACCAAGAAACTCGAACAAGATAGTGGTAAGTTCAGAACTCTCATTGACAATCTAAATTTGGTAGATATAGAAAATAGCAATGGCACTTTCACCTGGTCCAATCGCAGATCGGGCAATCAGCATGTTGCCTGTCGATTGGATCGTTTCTTAGTCACTGAAGAAATATTGGAATCAGGTTCCTGTTTGGAAAGCCTCATTTTACCAAAAGCAGGCTCAGATCACTGGCCTATTGCTCTGCAGTTAAATCTGGGAGAACCACCCAGATATAAGCCTTTTCACTTTGAAAAATTCAGGTTGCAGCACCCGGACTTTCAGAGACTTGCTAAATCCTGGTGGGCACAAGCGGAAATAGATCATGGATCCAATATGTACAAATTCCAACAGTGCCTTAAAAACTTGAAACAATGGAACAAAAACTGCTTTGGCGATATTCTCCACAGCATCAGGACTATAGAAAGCAGACTGGGGGAGATACAAAAAACTTTCATCTCTGGCTCCAGAACTGCCGAACTAATGGAGGAAGAGGCAGAACTACAGGAACAACTTGAAGAAAGAAGAAAGCAAGAGGAAATCTTATGGAAGCAGAAATCCAGGGTGCAATGGCTCAAGGAAGGGGAGAGGAACACAAATTTTTTTCATAGGACTATGATACATAGAAGACATGTTAACAGGATCACCCACCTGGAAGATAGTCAAGGAAACATCATCAGGGAACATACCAAAATCGAGGAAGAGCTTCTCAAGTACTATCAGGACCTGCTAACGGAACCAAACGTCGACAGAATGGAAGCCATTCAGAGGGTCACTGGGTACATACCGTCGCTGGTCACTTCAGAGCAAAATGCAGCACTAACACGACCCATCACCCATGAAGAAGTAAACCAAGCAGTCAAAACCATGCCTCCAGGAAAAGCCCCCGGACCGGACAGATTCACCACAGACTTCTTCCACTACTGTTGGGACCTGATCAAACACGAGGTATGGGAGGTGGTAGAGGAATCAAGAGCTTCAGGACTGGTATTACCAGCTCTAAATGCCACCTTTCTTACCCTCATCCCGAAGAAAGAAAGAGTCACAAACCCCAAGCAGTTCATACCCATAGCCCTGTGCAATGTCATCTACAAAATCATTACGAAGGTCACAACCAATCGTCTAAAACCCATTCTGCCCTTTGTCATCTCAAAGGAGCAAGATGGGTATGTGGAAGGGAGACAAATCATGGACAGTGTGGTCCTGGCGCACGAGATCATCCACTCCCTTAAGTCCACTCGAACTCCAAGTATGCTCATCAAACTTGATCTTTCCAAAGCTTTCGACCGAGCCAACTGGCAGTACCTTAGGGTTGTCCTAGATTCTTTTGGATTCGATCAGGGCTGGATAAATTGGATCTTAAACCTAACCTCCTCCGCTTTCTTCTCCATTCTGGTTAATGGAGTTCCCTCCTAACCGTTTTCACCGTCAAGAGGAATACGATAGGGGGACCCCCTCTCTCCCTTCTTGTTTGTACTCATGGCAGAGGGCCTGGGACGTTACATCAAGGCATCAGTTATGGAAGGCTCCCTCAAAGGCCTTCCCTTGCATCACATTCAACCAGCACCCTCTCATAGCCAATTTGTTGATGACACACTCCTACTGAACTCTCCCACGGCCAGGGAAGCCATCAAACTGAATTCCATATTGTCAGACTTCTTTGAAGCCTCAGGCATGGTGCTCAATTTGGACAAGTCCAAGCTCTTCTTCTTTAACACCCCATTATGCATCCATATCCACATTTCTAGACTTCTGGGGATACCTAGGAGCTCCCTTCCATCCAATTATCTTGGGGTCCCCCTCGCAGGAACAGCTATACGCTCCATCTCTTGGGACAACCTCCTCCTCTCTATCTTGAACAGGTTAAGCAATTGGACCTTTCGACCCCTCAATATCGCCTCCAGATTGGTCCTTCTCAGGTCAGTACTGCAAGCACTCCCCACCTACCTGTTCACAGCTTTGGATGCACCCAAAAAAGTCATTAAATCCATCAAAAACCTTCAGCGAAACTTCCTCTGGAGTGGTCATCAACCCAACAAGAAATGGGCACTAGTCATCTGGGAAAGACTTTGCAAGCTGAAAAATCAAGGAGGACTGGGACTCAGAGATCCAAGGAAGCTCAATCAGGTAATGGGGGCTAAAATCTGGTGGAGATGGCTCAAAAATCCAACAGTAGCCTGGGCACAACTGTGGAAACGAAAGTACGCCCCATTCACACCGGAGGACCAGCTAATCCGACACAACAATCAAATACAGGGCTCCCATATTTGGAATACAACTTGGCAGAATCGCACGCTGGTACAGGAGCATGCCTTTTGGGAAATCGGAGATGGAGGAAGCACCCTGTTCTGGCAAGATTCATGGCAGCAACTCAAACCTCTGGCCGCAATGGAGGAACTATCGGACCTCAAATGAGGCCTCCACAGGAACACCGCCCTAAAGGTCCGTAACCTTTGGAAACCTCAAACGCAGCAACCGAAGTGGCGATAATGGAAGCTCTCACATCAAGAGCTCGAGATCCTGGAAAATCTCAATCTGCAGGGCTGGCAAACCTAAGCCAACCGCAGGAAAATTCTCACAAGAGAGGGACCAGACATTCTAAGATGGGGATACTCACCAGCCGAAATCTTCAACATAAAGGAAGCCTATCTACTGCAGGACCACCATCAAGAGCAAAGAAAAGAACACATCTACAGTAAAGTCTGGAATCCAGCTCTCTGGCCCAAAGTCTCCACCTTTTTTTGGCTCGTGATGCATAATAGAGCCCTAACGTGGGAAAACTTAAGGAAAAGGGGCTTCATTGGACCATCCATTTGTGCCTTGTGTCACCAACAGGAGGAAACCAAAGAGCACCTCTTTAATGGGTGCCACTACAGTCAACAGATCTGGGACCAAGGAGCACAAGCCATGCGCATATCCAACCAAGACCGCAGAAGCATTAATGATACAATCGAGAACTGGGATCATAGCACTTACAACAATCCCATACTAAATCTAATTTGGAAACTTCTTCCGGGATTCATCCTCTGGCAAATTTGGAAGGAAAGGAATAAAATATTTTTTCACTCCCAACCCTCCAAGCCAGAAACTACCTGGGAGACAATCAGATCCTTCATTAAAGAAACAATTAGAAGCAAATCTTGGACAGAAGAAGATCTATAATGCAGCCCAGAGGAGCGAAGCATTCTGCAAAACTGGCAGCCCATCTTCAACAAACAACTGAGGGAAAAACCTCCTCAGAATCCACTAACTAGCCCGACCAGCTGGACCCCCCCCAGAGTGCTTCATCAAAGTAAACTTTGATGGAGCATCCAAAGGCAATCCTGGAACAGCAGGTTATGGGGCCATGCTCAGAGACTCCACCGGAGAAATTCTTGGACTGAAAGAGGAATTCATAGGAGATACAACCAACAACATAGCTGAGCTAACGAGATTACTACGAGACCTCCAATCAGCTATGGACAAAGGCTATCATCAGATAATCCTTGAAGGGGACTCGCAAGTCATTATAAGGCTAACAACCAAGATAATACATGGAGGTCACCCTGACAAAGTCTCGCCAAGTTGGCGACTTCATGGCCTACTTGAAGACTTTAGCCACCTCCTTCAACCCCAACTCAACATCACCACCTCTCATGTGAGAAGGGAAGCAAACAAAGTGGTGGATTGTCTAGAAAATGTGGCAGTGGAGAGGGAGATGGAACACTTCTGTTGGGAGGCCCATATACCACCCAATCCAGAGATCTTCACTCGATGCCACACACTGGCCACAGAAGACCTTAAAGCCCCGGATGGGGTGACACGTAGGGATAGGGTGCCACACAGGAGCCAGCCGGGACGCCGCATTAAAACATCAACCGGCCAGCGTCCCCTCAACATTTAAACCCGTCATGGAACAACGCGATGGCATTAACCCGACGAGGCTTCTCGCTTGCAGGAGACGTACCAATCAGGCTCGCACCATTCAACCAGCCATTAAATCCATGGCGGTTCAGCTCGCGTTTATTCTCATTGTTCGGATTGTTGGAGGAGAGAACCAGCTACTTTGGGCAGTTCTAGCTCCAGTAGGACTGCAAACTCGTCGTCGCTTCCCTGTTAATTTGCAGGTGCAGGGGCCGCATATAAGGACTCTTTTTGTGATTGGCAACAGAGCGACCACTCGGGGGAGAAATTGGGAACCCCACCAAACCTCCACCATGCCGAGACTGCGAGGGAAACTACGGAGGGGAGCGGCATGGTACTTTGCGGCATCTAGGCGACAACGAAAACAAAAATTCGAAGCAGCTCTAGCCATGGCCACCCGACGGAGGAAAGAGAGGCCACACACGCCACCCATGGCATATGTGGTCAAAGAGATTCCAGAAGGGGGCTTACCAGCAAGCATACCAGAACACCTGCTACTTACCGTGCCCGAGAATTGGAACCCGCCCTCGGACTTGGGTCAGGGTAGACAACCCTTGTCTGCGGGTGATATGGCAGCTCCCAAAGCCGACTGCATCGAAGCGCCCTACTCCACCTGCTATATAGAAGAGGAGTTACCCTTTGACTCGCTCATGGAGGCGACGAGAGACAATCCACTAGTGCATGACCAGGATTCAAATGAAGGTCACAACCAGGAGCAGCCGTTCTCAACCAATTGGGACTGCCTCAGCCTTATCTTTGAGATCAGAATCTTGCTGGACGACCAGACCTTTCGGCTGACGAGTATTGAACAACGACTGGATATGTACTTTGCGGCCCACTCCAGGACACATCCGAAGTGACAATGTCCAACTTGCGCGCGTGCATATGCATTCCCAGCTGGCTGGAAACTGACAGAGGACCAGCACAAGTGCGCAGGCTAGCCGGTCAATGGAGGTTCAGAACTGGTTTTTTGTTTTACTATCTTGTTATCAGTTAGGCTTTGAGCCATCTAATTTACAGTTTTCTTAGCTATATATTATGACACTTAGTTGCATTTCCAAGACTGCAAGTCCTGGTTTCCTTCGGGCAGGACACTGCATGAAAAACTTAGTTATTTTTTTGCCCAGGGTGACATATGGTAAGGGATGCCCAGCTGTCCTGGTTTCCTACCTAGGCGGGACAACTGGCATCCCAAACAGCTTTTTGTATTTTGATTAAAGCAATATGACAGGTCCCACCCCCCTTTTTATTTACAAAAAAAAAAAATATCAATATAATAAGTAATTAATATATTAACGGTCTATTAATTAATGTGTTAGTAAATAAATACCTTTAGTATGTTAAAGTATTAATGTAATGTAAAAATTAAAATTATTATTGTAATTCTTTAAAGTATTAACAAATTAATTAATAAATTACTAAATAGATTGGTAAAGTATTAATGTATTACATGAATACATTAATAAAGTAAAAATATCATACTAAAGTATTAATGAATGTAAACATTAAAATTATTATAGTAATTATTTAAAGTATTAACAAATTAATTAGTCCCCGAGGTGTAGGACAATCGGTGATGGAGTGTATCCGTTGGAGAAATTTCTATTTTCGACACACTAGTTCATTGGGAGTTAACTAACTAGTTCTATTTTAGGCTTTCTATTTCTACCATCACTATTATGCATGCATGCATTCCTAAGGAAAGCTAACTACTTGATTGTTTTTCTTAATTATGGAATGTTTTGCCCTATATATGAGTGTATTCCACTCATTCATTTCATCATATTGATCATGGTCTATGTATCAATCATCAACTCATTGGAGTAGTGTGAATATATTTTCTCATTCTTCCATATTGAATCTCTCTCTTGATAAGCTTTGTGTGTACTTGCTTTAGCTAGATCTCCTGTGCAGGTTTCCATGAAACAATGACATGGTATCAAAGTTGAGTTGCTTGAAGCAACCCAGACAAGCCAAAGAAGAATGAAAGAGTCCTTGAGTAAACCTAGATTCCACAATTGTTGTGGCCTATCCCTATCGAAAGGTGCAACGATTGGAATCTTTGCGACCTATCCCTGTGGAAGGGTGCGATGGTGAATCTTAGACTTAGAAAATTTTCTTTTTTCTGGCATCGCCGCAACCTATACACGGCCCAGGTGTGGCGTCGTCGCACTCTGTTCTTCATTTGGGGTGCGGGGATTTAGTGTTTTCACCATCGCCGCACTTGAATCCTACAATAGGGTGCGATGATTTGACATCGCCGCACTGTAGCGTTCTTTAAGGGTGTGACAATTCAACAACCTCCAAAAATTAGGGTTTCTGCAGTAAAATAACCATATCTCAAAATTCGTGATCTGGGTCAGGCTGAAATTTTTACCAAAGACGTATAACATAGGGACGCTCATGCTCACTAAAAATATCCAAAACCCATATCATATTTTAGGAAATATAGTTGTTTTATCATATCTATAGCTTCCATAGAACCGCCAATCATATCTCAAAATCCACGATCTGGGTTTTCAAGATATTTTCAAAATCAATAGCAGGGATGGAGATGATGAAACTTCTTCAATCAAGTTTGGTGATAATCCTCACACTATGCAACTATTTTGAATGGAATCCGAAGGCCGCATTCCAACTCTAAAGAAAATGACTGTATAATTTGACGATGGTGACAAAAACAAAACCTACATCTCCACCGATTTATTGTTTCATGTTTCCGCATGCAAGACTCCAAACGTGATCTGGACCACCTTGGAAGGACTCTTTGGAAATAAGGATGAGATGTGTGTTCATATGCTTGAGGTAAAGTTGAATACCCTAGACCCTAAAAGTTTTGATAATATACATGATTTCTTTACTGAACTTAAATCATTGATTTTTAGCTTGGGTGAATGTGGTATTGACAAGTCTACACAAGAGAAAAAAATTATTCTAACAATCTTGGCCAAGCTAGAACCAAAATATGGTGTATATGTTTCCATTTTCCATTCTGGCATATGTCATTTGGGTGCCAATTGGAAAATGCCTACGATGGTTCAGTTCATTGAGTCTCTCACACAAGAGCAGACAAAACTCATACAGATGGGCCTCATAAAAGATCACAAATCACGTGCACTCACCATGCATGATGGAAAAGGGTCATTCAATCAAAAATCGAAGCAGAAACGAAAGGATATATTACATCGAGATTCAAAGAAGGAGGGTATTCCAAACCCTTCAAGGATTCTTCAGGTTCCAAATATTCTTCAAACCCCAAAGGGAAGAAGAAGAAGGGAAAGAAGTGCACATATTGCAATAAACCGAATCATGAAGAATCCAAATGCATGAAGAAGAAAATCGATCTTATGACATAGGTACTTCAGAAAAATAACCTTGGAAACTTCATCCCTGAAGGAGCCAAGAAGAAGAAGGAAGAAGACCATGTGCCTAAGAAAGGTAATCATCATGCTCTGGTTGCAATTAATTCCTCATCTAATTCATGGATTATAGATTCTGGTGCATCCCATCATACGACAATGAAAGAGGAAGTTTTATCTTCCTTGAGTCCATGCTCAAGACCCCCTATTCTCATGGGGGATGATACTCCAGTAGTAGTAGTAGGAGAAGGGAGAGTGGAACTCCACAATGACAGTTTTGATAATGTTTTACATGTTCCAAAGATTTCTATGAATCTTTTCTCAGTTTATCAGATCACTCAAAAAGGTAAAAAGGTTGAATTTACATCAGAATCAGTTTCAGTAATTGACATGCATGACAATTCCATCATTGCAATTGGTGAGGTGGATCACAAGTCAAGATTGTATAAATTCACTAAGTTTTCTGACAGTGATTCATCTTTTCTACTTACACATAAGGAGAGTACTTTGCATGCACCTCCAGTGCAACATGCATATATTCTTGTGCTTCCATCAGTTTCGGACATCAGAGATGATTCCATACATGCAGATTATGTACATGGAAATAAGAAGGTAGTACAACCAGATAAGAAGCCAACGCTGAAGCTTCAGAAGATGCCCAAGAAGGCACAGTTCACACTTCAAGCAGCAGGAAACCTTGCAGGAAATCCATTGGATTTGAGGAGGACTCAATCTCAGCATGTGAAGCCTTCTCATGTATTTTTATCTTCAGAACCTATGATGCCCATGCATTTCTTGCTATATGGTTCAATCTACTGATCCACAGAACTACAATAGGGTTGTGGGAAATCCATTATGGAAAGACGTCATGCAGAAGGAGTATGACTCACTCCTACAGAACTAGACTTGGAATCTGGTTCCACTTCCACCAAAAATGAATATTTTCAGGTGCAGATGGGTCCACAGAATCAAGAGGAACAAGGCTAGAGAGATTGCCAAAGGACTTCATCAGATTCATAAATATTTCTACATCTTCACAGAGACTTTCAGTAATCAGAAGTTTCAGACTTTATGGAATCGTCTTACAATGAAGAACACAATTGCCTAGCAGCTATCATTTTCTTCTTTTGATACATTATCTTTTGAGGGGGTGTTTTGTTCTCACGTGGTTTTCCTTCTTTCCTCACTTTTATTCAGTGTTCATTAGTTGCATTGTACATGAGTACCTAAAATGGCCTAGTAGTCGAGACTCATTTTTTACTCCATAGTGATGTTTAGTGGGGGTGTTGGAGAAATTTCTATTTTCGACACACAAGTTCAGTAGGAGTTAATTGACTAGTTCTATTTTAGACTTTCTATTTTTACCATCACTATTATGCATGCATGCATTCCTAAGGAAAGCTAACTGATTGATTACTTTTCTTAATTATGGAATGTTTTTCCCTATATATGAGTGTATTCCACTCATTCATTGCATCATGTTGATCCTGATCTATGTATTAATCATCTCATTGGAGTAGTGTGAATATATTTTCTCATTCTTCCACATTAAATCTCTCTTCCTTTCTTGATAAGATTTGTTTGTACTTGATTTAGCTAGATATCATGTGCAGGTGTCCATGAAACACTGACAGTACTGACCTTTAATGTTCCTGACAGATAGTCTAGGAAACGCTGCTAATGTGTGTGTAGGATTAATCGTTTACAACATATAAATGATCATACAAATAACAAATGCGACAAAGGACTGCAAAGTTTATATTATGATATCTCTACAGAATACAAAGGTCGAATGCGACTAAATAAAATGAATCACTCGACTAGATCAAAAGACAAAAGGATCTTAGCTGGAATACAATAAGCAAACTAAATGATAATACCCGATAATAGATGAGCATTGCAGGATCAATGGATGAGATGGAACTATGGCAGCTCGTACGGTAACTACTGGAATTATGGAAAGTTCTCCCTGGCAGCTATACCTCTCGAAATGGCCTAGAAACTGTCCCAAATGATGCACCCTGCTCTATTTATCAGTCTTGGTAACTGTCGGACCCCTCTGTTGATGGGTTTGGACCCCGGATGGATCCCCCCGAGGGAATGCGCCCCTCTCTCACTGGAAAAATGTGCCCTAGTGATTCCATTGTCAAAATCGACTGAGATGTGTCTCAAAATGACCACCTTGGTCTACTGGGAAATGGGTCGGAAGGGTTTTCTTGAATATGGACTAATGCTCACTCAGGAACCCTGAATGTATCCGCCAAAAGTGTCTCACTTCCAAGTCTAGAAAATGCACCCCAAAAGATTCCTCCATCAGAATCTGGCGAGGAGCCAAGAAAAAGATGTGCCTTGCCTTACTCTCAAATGGGTTGGAGGTAAATCTCAGAATTCTTCCTGGATGGGATGACTCGATCCCCTAAACCTCCTCAAGACCTATGCCCTTGTTGCTAAACCCTACGTAACTGTTGTTGAAGAATGATGGAAGACCTGTGTGATATTCCCAGTGACTAGGGTGTGTCTCTCAACACCGAAATCATCCAACTGGTGTCTTCCTCCTGGAATCCACTGAACTATATTTCCTGAGATGCGCCTCTCTCCTCAATGACAAGTCATAATCTGCATAATAGTGAATTATGTCGCTGAATCTTCTCTTATAGCTTTCCAAAACCCTAATTCACTGCTAAAACCCTAATTCATTGTTGACATTTTCCCTCCAAGTGACTTTTACTTTATTTTATTATTCCTTGATTAAATCACTTAATTAATTAATTAATTAAACATTTTACCTCTAAAAAGTGATTTATCCATCCTTATGGCTTCTCTGGCCACTGAAAGTCACTTCTCATCATCTTATCTTGTAGTGCTCTTCTTCCCAATTCCGATGAGCTATTACACTAAGAGGTTTCTCCAAGTAATATGCCCATTATTACCTTCTTGGTGAAATTAATTAAGATATGACCCATAATAACTCAAAATTATGGAAATCGTCGGAATGCAACGAAACCAAAACCAAGCTGTGTGGAATGGATCTTGATGATGAATGATGAAATTCGGGCCCAATAAAACCCCTCAATATCTCTCGAACTCTTTGTCACCCCTATCTGGCTACTCTGGTAGGCATAACATTGTGTAAATTTATAATGTCCCAAAATGGGGACATTACAGTCCTCCCTGCCAGAATATTGCTTGTCCTCAAGCAATAACTGAATCCAACTACATATGATATCAGGGTCCCATATCCACCTGTGTGACACAAGGTAGACTCCCCTCAATACGTGGTATCTCCAAGTGCTTACCACGCATGACACCCACATGCTCCTGATGAGTAGAATGATCAATGGCCGAGGAATCTCAGTCAATGCTCTGAGTAACCACTCTACTCAAAACTCAACTCCATCAAACACTGAAATACCAAGCACTCCAATCCATGGATCCCATAACATAATCTCAACTACACCATGAGTCTCTTGCAAATAACATATGGCCTCAACCCGAAATGGGTCTATCCTACCAAACCATACCAAACTAAACATGACCCCCACCAACTAAACATGTTGTTGCCATAGTGAGGTACTACAAGACCTCAACGAATCACCATTCAATGATGTGCTCTCCCCAATACTGAAACTCAATGGAAAATCAAAGTGAATCCCCCCTGCAAACGTCTGTTCTTCTCCATCAGTCAATGAAATGTCTGGTCCTGTAATCCCAGGGTCCCATGCTAGTCTCTGACAAGGACCATAATGTCGATGTTGCTCTACTCTGATCATGACTGTCTACTCAAAGTATCCATACTGAACCCTCCACTCTTGGATCCTCATAAGATGAAACAAACTATTGACCAAATGGACTCTCGGATCCCATGTCAAATTTGGAAGTTCATCACTTCCAATTCCCACTAACTGCTGGTGTGCCCTACTAGTAATTGTCGAAAGCACTCCACCCTCATCCCAATGAGAGTCTGAATATGTAGCAACATTTGAGATATCCTTTGTCCCATGGCCTAAGATACTCCCCATCATGCCCATGGCCTCAACTGTCTGCCCCTGATGATCCACCCCTATCCTGATGAATGCAATCAAGACACTCATGTCAAGTGGTCTCAGCCTACCAACTCTCCATGTCCCCTGCCACTGTCTAGCTCCCCTGTGTTGTTGTCAATGATGAAAGTATCAGGAAAGGCTATCATAAATATCTGCAACCAACTATATAAGGACTTGAAAGTATCATATGCTTTGGTCAATCCAAAGGACTTAACAAAAATCTCGTCCATCGACACCCATGGTAAATAATCGCTTGTACTCATCACTCAAAACCAACCATCGAGTACAACGATAGGTACTTCCACCAATTGCAGGTCAATCATTCTCCATCCATCATCACTCACACAACTACTACTACGGTGAAGGTGATCTCCCAGATCTGTATGCTACTTCAAGGGAGAGGAATCTCCATGCTCTACTAAGTACATCTCCTCCTTGCAATCCAGTGCGTCCCCCTGAATCCCACTGTACAACTCTGTATATATCTGTGAACTACCACTCATCAGTGTGTGCCCCTGCATACTCATTTGATCTCCTGTATACACCTGCAACATCCTAGATCCTGGGTGTACTACGAGGTCATCCTCTACATGAAGGTTAACCAATCCTGGAACACAAATGGAAGTGTCCTCTTAACTACCCCTGGCTCTAGAATCCCCATGTGTACGTGTGTGCTCAACTGTCTCAACACCCCTCGTGAAGGGTGGTCCCTGTGACCTATGGACATCCTCATGTATCTCTGTATCATATCTCTCCATACTCATCAGTGATCCTGGGTACTCCTCATGCTCCTCCCTCAACTGGTGCTCCACTTCTAAACCACCAACATCCTCTTGCAATGTGGCTGAGGGATATATCTAACTCTCTACTAAAATAGATGTAGTGGATCTTTGTCTAATTCCCTCAAGGAGATCCTTTGATCTGGACTCTGATTCTTGAAGGGTTGTTTGTGTTCCTTACAAGAATCTCCATGTGCTCACCAACTCATGAGTGAGTCGGTCCACCTCAACCTCCTGCTCCCCCAGTGCCCTGTGATACATCTCACCAACCTCCAATAGATGATCCCTATCCCTCAACAATTGTTGGTAGTCGGCCCTCATCACAATCACTTTGTCCCTGAGTGTATGGAAGTCATCAATGACAAGTCTCCCATCTAAACTATCGTATGCCATCAAGGCACTCCAACAATAACCTACCACCAATGCATGTGTATCATCAATGCATCTAGTGGATGCCATGTCATGTCCTCATTGACTCTCAACTATCTTGCCAAGTGTCATGACTCCTGGTCACAATCCCGTTGAGGTGCTACCTCATGCCTCTCATTTCTAGTGTCAGCAATGGAATCCCCAACAACACACTCCTCAAAATATAAGGAATTGAACTACCCACTATCCCTTGTCCTACTAAGTCCTTATGTATGCCACTGCACCCCATCACCAACTGTGACCCCTATCTGAATCGCACCATATCCTGTATGGGCAGTTGTATCCTCCTGTACACTCACCCTACTAATATCATATGCATCTGGATCCCATACAGATGTGTCTAGACATGTGCTATGGTCATTCCGACCAATAAGGAGTGCATCCTCATCACTGTAGATCGATCCTGGGAGTAAGTGTCCCAACAAGATGTCAGTCTCCACAACCTGGTCCATCAATGGAATCTCCAAGAGTGGTGATTCACTCTCCTCATACTGATAGGTATGTGTAAGGTCAACTATCTCCAAGCCATACCTCTCCTCCTGGGTCTGCAGATCCATATGTTCCTTGTGTACAATCCCCACACAAGGCTCCTCTACCATATCGGGAATGCCACTAATATCCTCATGTGTCATGGCTAGCATAGATGACTGAGAAGATGAAAAATGTGGCTCACTCATCATAGGAAGCTCATCATTCTCCATACATGACTTCCTGGAAGCCATGTATACACCCATCTCTAGGTCATCCAACCTCCTAATCTGATCATAGCTAAGTGCCAACAGATATGAATCCTCACAAGTGTCACCACTATGCTAAAGTGTTGAATCCTCAACATTACCTAATGGGGAAGATGAAGGATATGCGCTATCATCCTGTCCATACAACTATCCCTTAGATGTGCAAGTGTCACTAGCCATATCGGACTACTCCAAATAGGAATCTATGGTTGCATTCACATGCATCTCCTCATCCTCGCTGTCATAGTGCACCTCAACAATGTGCACCTTCCCTTTACCCCTACATCTATGATTTGGCTTCCAAGGCACTTTGCAACTATAGAAATGCTCCCTACATCTAATGGGTGTAGGATCCATTTGTGCTCCTGTCAATCCACTCGCTAGTAATGATGTATCTAGATCTTTATCTGATTTTCCCCTTAGGTTGGCAAGAAAACTAGCTCTAATACCACTATAATGTTCTTGACTTAGATAGTCTAGAAAACACTGCTAATGTGTGTGTAGGATTAATCGTTTACAACATATAAATGATCATACAAATAGCAAATGCGACAAAGGACTACAAAGTTTATATTATGGTATCTCTGCGGAGTACAAAGGTCGAATGCATCTAAATAAAATGAATCACTCAGCTAGATCAAAAGACAAAAGGATCTTAGCCATAATACAATAAGAAAACTAAATGATAATACTCGATAATAGATGAGCACTGCGGGATCAATGGATGAGATGGAACTATGGCAGCTTGTATGGTAACTGCTGGTGTTATCTCCCAAAATAGCACCGTCATTTTGGTCGGGTTTTATGGTGGATAGCATGGCTATTGATAGTTTCCTCAATTCATTATTGAGTCTTTTTAGCTGCAAAACTTAGGTTTTGGTTTTGTCTTAAGAAAATAATTTGACCCATAAAATCTTCTTTTCAAAATTTTCATTTTACACTTTCATCAGCTAACGTGTGTCCAAAAGTTGAGCGTGCACTGTTGAAAGTGCATGCTTTCCACAGCTAAGGAACACTTTCCATAAGTCTTTGCGTTGTTGAAAGTGGCGAATTTCAAAGGGTGCCAAAATCGGTTTCTTGGATGGTGCGTTGTTGAAAGTGCATACTTTCCGCAGCTTTGGAGCGGTTTTTCAAAGGTCATGCGCTGTTGAAAGTGCATGCTTTCCACAGCTAAGGAGTGCTTTTTACAAAGAGGCGTGCTGTTGAAAGTGCATACTTTCCACAGCTATTGAGCGGTTTTCAAAAAGTCGCGCGCTGAGGAAAGTCAAGATTATCAACAGCTAACAGAGGTTGTACTCCCGGGTTGGAAAAATCAAATCAAATCTTCGGTTCCATATCAGACATTGTTCACAAAAGACCGTTTAGAGTTTTGAATTGCAAATGGAAAGAATGATACTTAAACTTGCAGGGAACTTTTCAATCCCTTCCCAAGATCCAAATGAAGATATGAAAACACCATTGGATGCCTTAGATTCTCTAGATGTCGATCGACTATCTAAACATGCAAAACAGACTCTCCATGACTGAGAAATTCGATTTTGAAAAAATCTGCACTTTCACCAGCGCAGAAGGCAGAATTTTGACTAGTTAGCTGTGGAAAGTAGCGACTTTCAACAGCGCAGGAGCAGATTTTTCAGGC
>ML828020.1:0-12910 GCA_009831015.1 Picea engelmannii | reverse complement strand
TAGGCTACACTTCATCAACTTTCAATCAATGTTTGAAGACCAAAAGATAGAGGTTGACCTCATTTTGAGGATCTCTCCTTATCTTTTGTGAATTAGTTTTGACTTTCTATTTTTAGAATATCAGATCCATTGTTTTAGGATCTAAAACTGATTGTAAGAGGCTATAAAGCCAAATACATTTGGAGATCTAATGGGTTCAATTTTGGATAGAGTAATCTGCTATTGTACTCAAACTTTTTTATGTTAATACAGATCACAGGTTCCTTTCAATTTTGTTGTCAACTTTCCATCTTTCTTTATGCACTATTATCTGTGTTGTCAAGCTTTGAATGGTTGTTATCCCATTGTTTAGCTCATAGCCTGATAATAGGTTTCTTGATTGTCTCTTAGACCCTACATTGTACTGGTTTAGTTACAATCTGTTCTTCACCCATTTTAAAGTTATCTGCTGATTAATCAATCTTTGAGAGCACTGTCTATTTGTTTATCATTTTCATGTTTGAATGCCATAAGCTGAATTGAGTTATCCCATTGATCCACATTTACAAAATACAAAAACATTCATTTCTTAAGTTACCAAGCACCTTTGGTCTGCAACCACAAAGGGTTTCTTGGAGTGATAACAGGTGGAAGTATGGAAAGTTCGCCCTAGTGGTTATACCTCTCGGAATGGCATGGAAACTGTCCAAAATAATGAACCTTTCTCTAGTTCTCATTCCTGGTAACTTTTGGATCCCTATGTTGATGGGTTTGGACCCCGGATGGATCCCCCTGGGGGAAGGCGCTCCTCTCTCACTGGAAAAATGTGCCCTAGTGATTCCATCGTCGAAATTGACTGAGATGTGTCCCAAAATGACTGACTTGGTGTACTGGGAAATGGGTCGGAAGGGTTTCCATGAATATGGCCTGATGCTCGCTCGGGAACCCTGAATGTATCCACCAAAAGTGTCGCACTTCCAAGTTTGGAAAATGCGCCCCAAAAGATTCCTCTATCGAAATCTAGCAAGGAACTAGGCAAAAGATGTGCCTTGCCTTCCTCTCAAATGGGTTGAAGGGAAATCTCAAAATTCTCCCTGGATGGGACAAGTCGATCCCCTAAACCTCCTCAGGAGTTGCGCTCTCACCCTGAATGAATGTGCCCTTGCTGGTGAACCTTGCGTAACTGCTGCTGAAGAATGATGGAAGACCTATGTGATATTCTCAGTGACTAGGGTGTGTCTCTCAACACCAAAATCAACCAACTGGTTTCTTCCTCCTGGAATCCACTGAACTATCTCTTCTGAGATGTGCCTCTCTCCTCAATGACAAGTCATAATCTACATAATAGTGAATTACATCACTAACTCTTCTCTTATAGCTTTCCAGAACCCTTATTCATTGTTGAAACCATAATTCATTGTTGACATTTTCCCTCCAAGTGACTTTTACTTTATTTTATTATTCCTTGATTAAATCACTTAATTAATTAATTAATTAATCATTTTACCTCTAAAAAGTGATTTATCCATCCTTATGGCTTCTCCGGCCACTGAAAGTCACTTCTCATCATCTTATCCTGTAGTTCTCTTATTCTCGATTTTGATGAGCTATTACACTAAGAGGTTTCTCCAAGTAATATGCCCATTATGACCTTCTTAGTGAAATTAATTAAGATATGACCCATAATAACTCGAAATTATGAAAATCATCGGAATGCAAAGAAGCCAAAACCAAGTTGTATGGAATGGATCCTGATGATGAACGATGCAAGTCGGGCCCAATAAAACCCCTTAATATCTCTCGAACTCTCTGTCACCCCTATCTGGCTACTCTGGTAGGCATAACACTCTGTAAAGTTATAATGTCCCAAAATGGGGACATTACATGACCTTCTCTGGCTCCCTTTCTTCAGGATTTGTCAATTTGTTCCTATGTAATACCTGTGGGTCTATCATAATCCTTATCCTAAAAGGAAAATATCGTATCCATGAAATTGATACTATCACAAGAGTCTTCTTCTCATATTAGACACTCTTCCTCCAGGTGAGGTTCTTGGCAAGAAAAGTACCATGGTAATTCCTCCAAGTTCACCATCCCAATAGGGTTCAATGTGTCAAGAGCCTTTTCCTCTTATTGAGGCTTTGCCTTCCAACCTTTGGGTTCTTTCCTCACAAATGGATGCCTAGGAGCAGATTGATTTCTTTCCAAAGTTGTCAACCGGATCATAACTTGATTTTGAGTCTAGACAAACTAAGTATTCATTTGATAAAACTTCTGAGCTATGAGAGCAATTAGATCTGGTGCACTTTTTGTAGTTTTCTTTTCATTGGGTTCTTCTTTGGCACGAGGATACTGAAAAGGATGAACTTGGAGCACAAAATATTCTCTTCCATGGTTGCACTACACTCTTTGGCTTCTGCCAAAGCACGGGTTTTCTTATCCCTCAAGATGAAACAAAACTTCCCTTCAAAGGCATTTAGATAAAGGAGATGAGTAGTTGTTGTGGTAGGCGCAAATCCTAGGGGATTTGGTTATGCAATTTATCAAATCTGGTATCACACTTGCTAACCATTTTGTTCTCCTTTTTATTTATCTAGTTGAGTTGATTCATTAGCATACCGATGTGTTTATTCAGTGACCACCTGCTTTTGAATAGCTTAGCAAAATCTTCATATGTGGTGAGGTGATTATATGGTAACCCATCAAACCACCTTTGGGAATATTTAGTGAGAGATCTTTCTAGAAAATTCATTTCAACATCTTCGTGTTCCACTCCTTCATTCAACATATCTCGACCAATGTCATGTAGATGGTGCTCTACGGTGATTACATTGCTCCCATAAAACTTTGACAACCATTTGTTGATTTATTTAGGCATGGTGTTGTGATATCCAACAATGGATGACCTTTTCAAGGGATTATAGAGGTCATTTTCCCAAGGACGATCCATTGGTGCAAGTGGGAGATTACCATGAAAAATTTGTTTAACAATGGGGCAATGGAGTAGAGGCCTTATTTGGTAAGTTTTGGAAGGTTTGAATCTTCCAAGGGGAAGGGTTTTTTGGAAAGAATGATTCTGGGATGGTGGAGTTGCCAGACGAGTCATATCTCATTAAGGAAGGAAAGGGAAAGGGAACTTCCCTCAAGTGGAGTCACCAGGAAAACTAAGGAAAGGCTTTGAGATAGTTTTCCAAAGTGTTGTTAGGTCTCAAAAGAGGATTCAAAATCCTTCCCAACAACGACGCCTAAATTTTATCGCATAAATTGTAGGTTGGGAAAAGCCTAACCTAATCCACAAGATGGAGAGAACTATGGGAGAGTATACCCACTATCACCTTATATAAATCCTCCCCTTGCTTTAGTGAAGGAGAAATCCTACACAAGGGGGGAATCCCAAGTGACCCCAGGGGGAAATGAGATGGAAAATGGAGTTATAGAAGGTGATTCCCCTATAGGTCAAACTACAAAGTGGAATATGTCTTGGGAACAATTCTTGGTGATGGTTAATGGTTTCCAAATGCTTGAGTACCTGTAGAAGATAGTTATACCTGCCCGAGAAAAGAGAAGAACAAGTATACAAGTACAATATTCTAATGGAAAATAAATTGAAGCTTGTTGTCCTAAATTATAGAACTCAACAAATGTATATATCAGAAATGAAATAAATTAATTATTGTAGAAATAACCATCAAAATTGTCAAATAATTATTGGAGAATGAAGCACTAAACCAATAGATAACTTTCCAATATTGAAGCACAAATTTTGACAGTGAAAGAGGGTTGTTAGTTAGTGTTTTCAGAGAATTATTGTAACAACCAAGTGTCTGTAGCAAATATTTTCTATAGCAGCAATTTTCAACCACGAAAAATTAGCAAGTAATCCAAAAAAAAATTAACCAATAAGCAATAGAGTGATAATAGTGCCTTACAAGCAAATTTCCATGGTTGAAATGCAAGTAAAAGTAAGAAACAGAGTATGTTTTGTTGCAGCCCTAATGGATGTAGCTTTTGATTCATTACAACTCAAGAACTACTAGAACAATCAAGATGCCCTAGTGGCTTTATCAAGCTTAAGACACCAAGAAACGTTTACAACTTGAACAAGATAAATATCTCTCCTAAAATCACGTTTACAAATGCAACTAATTTATTTCTTCAATGCAATAAATGATTAGTGCCTTTCCAAATGGGTTATGGAGTCTTCTTGTATTAGGTTAGTTCGACTACTTCTCAATGGGTGTAAGCTCTTTTTCTCCCTTGAGCAAGTAACCCTAACAAGGTAATGTCTAGGAGGGTGTAAACCCTTTTACTCCCTTGAGAAAGTAACCCTAACAAAGTAAAGTCTAGGAGGGTGTAAGCCCTTTTACTCCTCCTATCAATCTTTGCAATAGCCTTTTCAACCAACAAAAATGATAAAACTTGGTGGAGGGTATATTCCCTTATATTCCTCCAAGGATATAGCCAATAAAAACCATGTAACACGAAAGAAGAACTAAAAAAATGCATATTTCCCTTACCAATTTCAAGAGCATGCAAGACAAAATCCTAGTTGCCAAGAATTTTCATCACCATAGTAAGAGAAAGAGCCTCCAAGAGATAGTGCACCATTTTACTCCACAAGACAAATGATAACCATATCATAAGAGAGAGAGAGAATGATATTTCCCAAGAGAGGCGCAAATTTCAGCCAAGTAGCTCTTCTCATGTGAGAGAGTTATGTCAAAATGAAGTGAAAATGATCCTTATTTATAAAAAAACTCAAAAAAAGTGTTTTTCCACATAAATTAGGGTAAACCACAAAATAAGGGAGCCATTCTCCCTTTATTTTGCCCCTTTACAAAATAAATTTAAATTTAACTTTAAAACTGCACATAAGAAACCCTAAAAGGTGACATCAACCCTCTCTAGGGTAACACTTTGACACTTTAGCAAGTTGTTGAGCAAAGGGAGGAGGTAATTGGGCTTACTAAGGTTCCTTATTCATGCTCTAGGCTCATCTATGTGATGAAAAATGTCTTCCTCCTTTATCAGGATTTGGACCAGGGGTAAAAAATTAGCCCAAAAATAAAAGTTCTCAGAATCACTTCAAAATGGATAGGTGCATAGGCCTCGTCCTCACGAACCCAACACAACTCGAATGGGTTCAAACGGACACCGTATGAGTGAGAAATCGCGTTCTTTCCATTTTGCCAAACATGCAAAATTTTGCTGACTCCGCAGTCCGTACATCTGATGTGGCAGGGTCGTACAAATGACGTGGCAGAGTCATACAACTTATGTGGCATGATCGTACATATTATGTGTCATGACCGTACGCTGAGCTAGCAGGTGACTGGGTAGATGAGGTGTCATACAAGTGACCCAATAGGCAGCTGACACGTGTCTTCAATTGAGCATTTGAAATGGTGCCACGTGGCCCAATCGTGGGTTTCCACGTGGCACCCCCTCTAGTTGATAGTTGGAAAAATATTGTTGGGAGTCGACAGGAATCAAACCCGTGACCTTCGGGCAGGGTAAGTGACTTGGCAAGGAGCTGGGCTACCAATCCGCCCAAGCTCTTGATCTTACCATATAACATGAATATATATATTTAAATTGAAATATGGTGAGTTTTGGCGGGTTCCAGACTGGAAATTGACCCTAACTCATGCAAATTAGTGTGGTGTTTTCAAATGGTCCTCCAAACAATACGATGGACACTTGTCACTTGTGCACCACTACTTACAACAGGAGCCAAAAAATACGCTGGGACGTGGTCACATGGACCCATGCGTCCAACACCTCCGCCAGATTGGGGGCTAGGCTCCCTGACCGTGTGACATTTTGGCACGTTTTGTGGATATGGTGCACGTGCTAGGTTTAGGCATGGGAAACACCCAAAATCCAGGTTACTCACACAGGAGGTGCGTTTTGGTGAACCAAAGACAACAAGATTGAAGGAGAAAACTTGCAGGAGGTCTATCTTCTTCATTTCTTGGCCAAACCAGGTGCTGAAAAATCTCAGCTAGGGGTTTTTGGATGTTATGAATCCATTGGTATGGGTTTCAAAGGAATTTGGGGACTTATATTCTAGGTTTTTCTACAGGGAAGTTTCAAAGAGCTCCAAGGAGCTTAGGGCCACCAGTGAAGGAGGTCATGCCCAGGGGAGCCAATGTCCATTTTCAATGATTGAATAGTCATTCTTGGTTAATTGATATGCTATGAACTCATTGGAACAGGTTGTAGAGGCATTTGAGGACTTTTATAGGTGTTTTTGCCACAGGGAAGCTCAAGGCCACCAATAGAAGAGGTCATGCCCAGATGAGCCATGGTCTGTTTTTAGAGATCTAATAGTCATTTTGGGGGTTTTTATGTATTATGAACCCAATGGTACAGTCAATAAATCCATTGGAGTTGAGAAGAAGCTTGTAAGATAAATTAGACAAACTAATCCCAGAGATCTTAGTCGATTGATGGAGGCTCAAGGAGATGTAGCCTAGTTGGGGGTGAACTCCTTTATCACGTTGTTGTTGTTGTGAGTTTGTTGGTTATTATTTGTTGCAATGTATGCTTGTTGTTGTATTATTTAAACAACATATTTGACCTTTAAAAAACCTCACACATAAACACCTAAAAGAAGCCTAAACTTGACACATAAATCCTCTTGCACAACTAAGACATTGAGCAAGGTCCTGAAGTTTATTTTAATGGAGTAGAGGGTTCTTGCATAGCAAAACAAGTCAGCCCCCTATTTTCAGATCAGGTGGTATCACAACAAAGTTTTGTTCATGTGATTTCCATTGATAGCTTGATAGCTAGATATTTAGTTGTTGGTATTATTGTGCAAGTTTTGTGTTGAAGTTTGATATCTTGCAAGGATGAAGGAAGCTTCAAACAGTGAGAGTTCTCAAACAACTTCATTAGCCAAATTCTTTGACAAAGAGATGTTGAAGGAGTTTGTAACCATGAGAAATATGGTGCAAGAGATGTGGGAAGATAGGAAGGAGAGCATTTTCCTTCAAGATCAGTTGATGGCCATGAAGGAGGAGAAGCACCAGCTTCTTGAAAAGTTGCATGAGATGGAGATTCAACTCCATGAGGAAAAGGAAACCCTTACCAAGTACATGCATGAACATGAGGTATGTAATGTTGTTTTTTCTTCACATTCCTCTCAAGATGAATGCTTTGGTTTTTTTGAAAAGCATACTAGAAGAATAGGGTCCAAGTTATTGTTAAAAATGGGCTATGAAGGTAGAGGGTTAGGAAAACATGCACAAGGCATTGTTGAGCCTATTGTTGTTGAGGAGAGTCCCAAGTATTGGGGTCTTGGATATGAACAGGAAAATGGAGCATATTCCAAAGTTGAGGAGACAAGGGAAACAATTCCAAGAACAACTTTTATTGCAAGTTCAATCCCTCAAGCATGCAAAGTGTGTGTTCAAGATGAATGCAAATGTGTGGAACAAGAGAGTTTTAATAGCCATGAGGACAAGAACATTTTTGTTGGTATTCAAAAGAGAGATAGTAACTCTTCAAATTCACCTCCTCAAGAAGGTGATAAAGGTGAATGTTCAAGGTATATTTTTGCCTGTAATTTAGTTTCTTTTGATTATGTTGAGCATGGTAAATTTTCATGTAAAAATGGGAGAAAAATTCCATGTACATATTTTGGTTTAGATAACCATCATGTTTCAAGATGTTGGAAAATATTGGCCACATTCAAGAAACTTTCCAAGCAAAGGCAACTTGAAAAGAAGATGCAAAAGATTTGCACTCACTGCCATAAGAGGGGTCATCTCATTAACCAATGTTGGACATTGCATCCAACCACTCATTCATAGCACACGAAGCAGATGGATAAAGAGACTAGAACGAATGGAAGAGGGGATTCCATCATCGATGTGAGTCAAGATGATTCACAAGAAGAGAATTTTCAGCAGAAAAAGTCACCATTGAATTGGCTTGGTAAGAAATGGTTAGATTTCTTAAACAAGTAAGGCTTGCATTTCTCTATTTGTAGATGCACATTTCATCCTTATGCATGCATTTCTGTTGAAAGTATGACAAGTTGCAGCATCTTATCATAACTTTTATGATGCAAGATTGCATGTGAATGCATTCTATTGAAGGCATTCTTGTTGTTGCACAACTTCGCCAGGAGGGTGTAAAAGATGGGTATGATACTCACTTATTGCAGCCATATATTTTTTCACTTCAACTCTTATGTACCCACATGTTTTTTGGGTTATGTACTTATGTTTGTACTTGAAGGAGAGTTGAAGAGTTATGAACATGCATGTGATTTTGTATGTGTAAACAGTGAACTTTGTGATAGTTTCCTTATGAGTGACTCATGAATAACATGGTTGTGCATCATGAATGACAACTTGTCATTTTGGAATGTTGATGTGTTTCAAATGAGTCTCGACTTGTGTCGATGATTGTCTTGACGACTATGTTGTGTCGATCATGTTTTTTCAACTTATGCTTAGTCGATGCTGTTTGTTAGCTTGTACGTTGATATTGAGTACACCAAGATGTAGGAAAACACCATGTACTTTGATGATGTACAAGACACGACAGTTATGGCTCTGAAAAGAAAAATAGTTGGTTGGCATCATTTTCATTCTTGTATAAATTTTGTTTTCAAGATTGATGGTTTTCTTGGTTTGTGACAAGATGTCGTAGGAAAACATTTTGCAGCCATTGTAGAGTGGATTGTGTTAATGCCAAGAGTTAACAAGAGGGACTTGATTCTCAGTGGGAAGGATGACAGTTTTCCAAGCACAAAGAAAACAGTGGGTCAGCAGCAGCCAGAGAACAGTGGTTGAGGGACATAGCCAGTTGCAGTGCAAGGCATGTCAAGGTACCCAAGTGATTGCCAAAAAGACTTTTCAATTAGAATCAGTTGATAGAACTTGGAAGTAGAAGAGTATTGAAGCTCAGGCAGATAATCATCAACTTTTGTGGGACCAAAAGATTTTCAGTGGGAAGGAGTGATTAGAATCTGGACCAGGGGTAAAAAAATTAGCCCAAAACTAAAAGTGCTCAGAATCACTTCAAAATGGACAGGTGTGTATGCCTCATCCTCACGAACCCAACGCAACTCAAATGGGTTCAAACAGACACTATATGAGTGAGATATCACGTTCTGTCCATTAATCCAAACATGCAAAAATTTGTTGATTGTGTAGTCCATACAACTGACATTGCAGGGTCGTACAACTGATGTGGCAGGTCCGTACAACTGATGTGGCAGGGCTATACATATCACGTGGCATGACCGTACGCTGAGATGGCAGGTGACTGGGTAGATGAGGTGTCATACAAGTGACCCAATAGGCAGTTGACATGTGTCTTCAATTGAGCATTTGAAATGGTGCCACGTGACTCAGTCGTGGGCTGCCACATGGCACCCCCTCTAGTTGATAGTTGGTAAAATATTGTTGGGAGTCAAAAGGACTCGACCCCGCAACCTTTGGACAAGGGAAGTGACTTTGCAAGGGGTTGGGCTACCATTCTGCCCACGTTCTTGATCTTACCATATAACATGAATATATATATTTAAATTGAAATATGGTGAGTTTTGGCGGGTTCCGGGCTGGGGCTTATCCCCAAACCCCAGGTGTATGCATGTTCAATTGACCCTAACTCATGCAAATTCGCACGAGGTTTTCAAATGGTCCTCCAAAAAATACAATGGACACTTCTCACTTGCGCACCACTACTTGCAACGGAAGCCAAAAAACACGTTGGGACGTGGTCACATGGACCCACGCATCCAACACCTCTGTCGGATTGGGGGCTAGGTTCCCTAACCGTGCAACATTTTGGCTTGTTTTGTGGAGATGGTGTGCATGTTGGGTTTAGGAATGGGAAACGCCAAGAAGCCAGGTTACTCACACAGGAGGTGTGTTTTGGTGAACTAGAGACAACAAGATTGAAGGAGAAAACTTGCAAGAGGTCTATCTTCTTCGTTGCTTGACCAAACTAGGTGTCAAAAAATCCTAGCTAGGGGTTTTTGGATGTTATGAATCCATTGGTACAGGTTTCAAAATAATTTGGAGACTTATATTGTAGTTTTTTCTACAGGGAAGTTTCAGAGAGCTCCAAGGAGCCCAGGGACACTAGTGAAGGAGGTCATGCCTAGGGGAGCCAAAGTCCATTTTCAGTGATTGAATAGTCATTATTGGTTAATTGATATGATATGAGCTCATTGGAATAGGTTTCAGAGTCATTTGAGGAATTTTATAGGTGGTTTTCCACAGGGAAGCTCAATGAAACTCAAGGCCACCAGTAAAAGAGGTCATGCCCAGATGAGCCATGGTCTGTTTTCAGAGATCTAATAGTCATTTTCGGGGTTTTTATGTAATATAAACCCACGGGTACAATGAGTAAATCCATTGGAGTTGAGAAGCATATTGTAAAATAAATTAGAAAAACTAATCCCAGAGAGCCTAGTTCATTGATGGAGGCTCAAGGAGATGTAGCCCAGTTGGGGGTGAACTCCTTTATCATGTTGTTGTTGTTGTGAGTTTGCTAGTTATTATTTGTTGCAATGTATGCTTGTTTTATTATTTAAAAAACATATTTAACCTTTAAAAAACCTCACACATAAACACCTAAAATAAGCCTAAACTTGACACATAAATCCTCTTGCACAACTAAGACATGGAGCAAGGTCCCGAAGTTGATTTTAATGGAGTAGAGGGTGCTTGCATAGAAAAACAAGTCAGCCCCTTATTTTTAGATCACTCCTCCAAAAATTCCAAGTGTCCATCAAAATAACATCATTACCACCAAAACCCTATCCCTAGGGTGACATCAAGCCCTCAAAGATAACGTTTTAGCCTCGAAAGGAAAATCATTGTGCTTGCAAGGGCTAGGTGAGATCCTCCAAGGTATCTTTGTTTGCCTCCAAAGGTAACTTTCATCTCCTATACTATCCCAAGGTCTGGGCCATGGCATCTAACTAGTGGGTTTGTTTCCCCAATGAAGGCCCAAGCTGGGCTTGTTCCTCCAAAATGTCCATCAACAAGATCTTACAAACACAAACAAGTATGCCCTCCAAGGAACTCAATTGAAAGCATCATGGCAAGTAAAATCACATTTAATATAATATCCATCCAAGCATGTACATCAAAAACTACCTCATAAAATTAAACAAGTCCTCAAAGACCCTATGCAATTTGCCAAGTTTAGGTATGGGAGGGTTGACAAGGTGACCTATTGGGTGAACTGGACCTTAAGTCAAGGAGTGTTTCCTAGGTGGAAACCTCTCTAAGTCATGTGGAGAATATTAATTGGATAGGGGTAAGACCTTTGGGCATGGGGTTCATGTCATACAAGGGTTTGTATTGTCTCATTTATGGGTGCCTTTGTAGAGGGTGTGTTGCACCTTCATTTTCAATGCATCCTTTTTCCAAGCCCATTTATTTCCATTTGTTATTTAAGATGTTTCTAGGTTGAAGCCAAGGTGGGACTTCTACCTAAGCATGAAAAACATTTCCCACCTTGACTCTACCTTGGCCACACTATGTTTCCCCAAGTTGAAGATAATGTGTGAGACTTCTACCTAAGCATGAACAACATTGCCCACACACACTCTACCTTGGTTGGAATTTTATATTTTTATTTTTTATGGGTCCCATCAATTTCTTATGAGAGACATTTCATTGTCCTCGGGATCCTTGGGTGAGTATCTAGAAGGTTTATGATTGGATTTTATCTTTTTCCAACTACAAACCTCTGGGCCTTTAGCCCCTTCTTCCCATGAAGTGAGGTACAATCTCTTCTTGGGTCAATACACCCGAAAATCACAAAATATAATGGGACGAAACAAGGGAGAATTGTGAAAAGTGGTAAGTATGATCGGGAATGGCACGATGACTTGTCAAGGAGACCTCCCAGTAGAAAACCCATCCCTAAGGGTGACCACTTACTAGGGCACAATGACAACCACCAAGGTGAAACAATGCAAAGAGCATAATTTCCCAGCATGCATTCTATAATCAAAAGAAAATTTAAATGCAAAATACTCAAATGCCTAAACATTAAAGTGACACTTACCACAATACATGACTTCTACCTCATGGAGCAAGACCCATAATCTTCCAAAAGCAAGTTGATGTGGTTGATGCCATCGTTACGAATCCAGGAAATGTGGTGGTGAAGCAGGTCTCTATATGTGCATGTGGATGTTGTTAGTCATCTATCTCTCAGTATTCCATGTCTGCAACCTAAGGGCTCAAGACATCATCTCCTTAGTTATCCCTAGAAATTGGGGATAACAAGGCCCAAGAATGAAGCCAGAGGCTTCTATACAAAGGACTAATAACTTGGCTTTCATAACTTGTTTTCTTTTCCACTTTGGCAAGGGAGTGTGAAGAGGTTTGTTTTGGGGGCTTTTCTCAATAATCAATGGAACCACAACACTCTACTTGAACACCTTAGCTAATGTACCTTTTGTTTGTCCCTAGAGTAATTTCCCTCACCTGAATCCAAGACCCCATTTTCACAATCAATTCAAGTAACTAGTATCCTTTCTTGTCAGTTTTTTTTGCCCCTTCCAACTCAAATTTTCAGGGGATATTAGTTTCAAAGTGCACCCTCCCTCTTCCTTATTGCAAGATTTGATATCCCATACACCCATCTACCCCCTATTATTTATTCATACCTCGAGAGTTGGCACCCCCCTTTTTCCACAAAATTCATGAACTTACCTTGTTGAACTTTTTGTTTATTTGTGTGACAAAACCCGTCTACATTATTCACCACAAAATGGTCCATGTTTAATGGTAATATTTTGTTTTGCAACACATAGAATGTCACCTTAAGTATATATTTTGTTGCTAGAAATATATCTTACCTTGGCACTTAACACACTAGCATAGGTGTACATGTTCTAACCTTGGTCATTTGAGCGACAACGTTGAAGCTTTCACATTCTACA